>JAJMBE010000004.1:0-223886 GCA_030565125.1 Candida pseudoviswanathii | reverse complement strand
GTGTCGACGGTGTCGATGTCGTTATCGGTACCTCCCAGTTCTTGAGACAATACTCACACGGTAAAGACATGAACTATATTGCTCAAAGCGCCATTGAAGTGATTGAGTTTGTCAAATCCAAAGGCATTGAAATCAGATTCTCCTCAGAGGATTCCTTCAGATCAGACATTGTTGATTTGTTGAACATCTACCGTACCGTTGACAAGATCGGTGTGAATAGAGTCGGTATTGCTGATACCGTGGGTTGCGCCAACCCAAGACAAGTTTATGAATTGGTTAAAACTTTGAAATCGGTTGTCTCCTGTGACATCGAGTGTCATTTCCACAACGATACTGGTTGTGCCATTGCTAACGCCTACACTGCTTTGGAAGCCGGTGCCAAATTGATTGACGTCAGTGTATTGGGTATTGGTGAAAGAAACGGTATCACCCCATTGGGTGCATTGATGGCCAGAATGATCACTGCCGACAGAGACTATGTGTTGTCCAAATACAAATTGCACAAATTGAGAGACTTGGAGAACTTGGTTGCTGATGCCGTGCAGATCAACATTCCTTTCAACAACCCAATCACGGGATTCTGTGCCTTCACCCACAAGGCCGGTATCCACGCCAAAGCTATCTTGGCCAACCCATCCACTTATGAAATTTTGAACCCTAACGATTTCGGTTTGACCAGATATATCCATTTCGCCAACAGATTGACTGGTTGGAACGCTATCAAATCGAGAGTTGAACAATTGAACTTGCACTTGACTGACGCACAAGTTAAGGACGTCACAAATAAAATCAAGAAATTGGGTGACGTGAGACAATTGAACATTGACGATGTCGACTCCATAATCAAAGACTTTCACGCTGAACAAAGCACTGCTAACACTCCAATCTTGAAACCAGTGAGTACTGGCAAAGAAGAAGATATTGCTGAAGAAGTGGAAGCTGTTGAAGAAACCGCTGATGCTGAAGAACCATCTGCTAAAAAACAAAAAGTATAAGAGATGAGGCGAGAGGTCTACGACTCGATTATTCACGATTTCTTAAATGATTAAAAAAAACAACCAAAAAAAAGTTCATAAGGGTGTTTGTTTGTTGTCTTTCAGTTCGTTATTTACTCATTGATTCCTGCCTAGTATCGCTTGTTCTTTGCATTTTATTGTATAGGTAAGTATATTTTTCCAAAATAATAGATTATTCTGCTAACTATTCTGAAATTCCTAAATGCTAAAGTCTGTTTACTCGGAATTGAACACCACTTTCGGTCCTAGCTGATTTCAGAACCGTTCTGTTAATTACGGACATTCCCTACGTTGTGGGAAATCAAAACTCCATCAGATATAAATCCGTTCTTCTCCCACCACAAAAGAATTCCCTCGCTCCAGCTCCAACCCCTCTTCCTCCCCCACAAAATTAAGGCTTGCAAATATCCCCAACCATAAATACTCGGGCAAATTCCCACCAACCTCCCTTGCTCCAAAACCTTACCCACTTCAACCATTCTCACAATGTCAACTCAATCAGGATACGGATACGTGAAAGGACAAAAGACCATTCAGAAATACACCGACATCCCGATCCCTACGCCGGGCCCCAACGAAGTCTTGTTGAAGGTCGAAGCTGCGGGCTTGTGTCTCTCGGATCCACACACGTTGATCGGGGGTCCCATTGAGAGCAAGTCTCCGTTGCCCAACGCCACGAAGTTCATCATGGGCCACGAAATCGCCGGGCTGATTAGCCAGGTAGGCGCGAACTTGGCCAACGATCCATACTATAAAAAGGGCGGTAGGTTCGCCTTGACTATCGCGCAGGCTTGTGGTATTTGTGAGAGCTGTCGTGATGGGTATGATGCGAAGTGTGATTCTACGACGCAGGCTTATGGGTTGAACGAGGACGGTGGATTCCAGCAGTACTTGTTGATTAGGAACTTGCGTACGATGTTGCCTATCCCTGAGGGTGTGAGTTACGAGGAAGCTGCGGTCTCGACTGACTCAGTGTTGACTCCGTTCCATGCGATTCAGAAGGTCGCTCACTTGTTGCACCCTACTACTAGGGTGTTGGTTCAGGGTTGTGGTGGGTTGGGTTTCAACGCTATTCAGATATTGAAGAGCTACAATTGTTACATTGTTGCAACTGACGTCAAACCAGAGCTTGAAAAATTGGCTTTGGAGTATGGTGCCAACGAGTTCTACACTGATCTCACAAAGTCCAAGCACGAACCAATGTCGTTCGATTTGATCTTCGACCTTGTGGGCATCCAGCCTACTTTTGATTTGTCCGACAGGTACATCAAGGCAAGAGGCAAGATCCTTATGATTGGGTTAGGCAGATCCAAGTTGTTTATTCCAAATTATAAGTTGGGTATCCGTGAAGTCGAGATCATTTTCAATTTTGGTGGTACTTCGGCCGAGCAAATTGAGTGTATGAAATGGGTTGCAAAAGGCTTGATCAAACCTAATATTCACGTGGCTGACTTTGCTTCCTTGCCTCAATATCTCGAGGACTTGGCAAAGGGTAAGCTCACTGGTAGAATTGTATTTAGACCAAGTAAGTTGTAGATTATTTGAGAATATATATACAATGTGACGATTATTGTCTAATGTCATGCAACCCTTTTCCATACTTCGCATAATTGGCAACACTCAACGATCGATCGATCCGCCACGACAGAAAAAAAAATCTGACAACGGCAAAGTTTCCACCCTTTCTTTTTCACAACTACCCTCCAACCCTCCACACCACACATCACAATGGCAAAGAAGAACGCAGGAGAGAATTCCAAAAAGGCACAAGGAAACGCCCGTAAAGCCGAGCAAGCAGCCAAGAAAAAGCAAGAGGCATTCGATGCCTTAGAAGAAGAAGAATCTTCCAAGTGGGAACAAGGTGCCAAAAAGGGCAACAAGAAGAAGGAAGACGAGCAATTCAAAAAGGAAGAAGCAGCACGTAAGAAGGCGGAACGTGACGCATTGTTAGCTGCTGAAGAAGCAAGCATGCCTTCGAAGCCAACCAAGGCGAAGAACAGAGGTGCTGAAAAAGTGGCCCAGAGAAGAACCGGCAAGATCGATGATTTCTTGGATTACAATAAGGATATCCCTGAGTTGAGTGCTTCTGGGCTCGACAGTGCATTGGAAGCTTTGGCGTTGACGGGAACCGGCGGTGGTGTCACCAACAAGGACATTGACAGACATCCGGAAAGAAGAGTCAAGGCTGCTTACAACGCCTATGAAGAAAGGAGATTGCCTGAGGTGAGAAAGGAAAACCCTGGCTTGAGATTGAACCAGATTAAGAACTTGATCTTTAAGGAGTTCCAGAAGTCAGATGAGAACCCGATGAACCAGGACACAAACGTTCACTACAACGCCAATAGAGATGACGTTGAGGCTAAGAAGAAGGAGGCAAGAGCATCCAGGGAAAAGAAGTTCAACTAAGTAGGAGGTTATGTAGATACACTAAATGAATGTTCATATTAGCGAAGAAAGAAAGAAAGAAAGTGGTTGGTAATTTAGCGAAAACACGCGTGACAAAAAATTTTTCACCCCAGTATCGTGGTTTACCCGGAATGAGTCCTAAAAATCGTCGCATAAGTTTGGGAACTGGTAGAAGAGGTGTGCTTTAATTGTGGAGTATGCTCAAGTATGGCTGGACTGCCCTTTTCTTTTTCCTCACCAGAACACACTCAGTGGAATCAACTAACTTTGGGGTGAGGAGTGCCATGAAGCCATAGCCACCAAACAATCCCGTGAGTGATGGGGGGGTGGAGGGATATTATAATCGCAGTAACGTCTTTTAAATATACGGTAGCTCAGAGTACTTTTCAAACGATAATCCCCCCAAAATTAAGATTTCTGACCAAAGCAAGAGCAAAGTTTGTTGATATTTCTATAAATCGTAACACGAGGAATAGAAAGAAAAAAAACGTATAAGGGAATTAGGTTGTGAATGTATGAATGAGTGTGTGTGTGTTGACTGGAAGTTAAAAGGGTGGGACGGAAAAAAAAGGACGAGTTTATTATTGGCAGAAACAGCAGGAAGAGGATGAGCATAAAGAGAAGAAAAAAAAATTGCATGGCATCGGGGAGAGCTTGTACAGATCTTGTTCTTCTTCAAACTGTTGCAGCTCATCTAAAGATAATGAATCCATCCATTTGATCAACCCCTTCTTTTGACTTCCTTGTACCTATCTTGCTGTCCCCCCTCCTTTTTGTGATGGGGGGACGCCTGGGAATAAGCGATTTATTTAGTAATTGGAAAAGAAAGAAAGAGACCATAAAGAAAAAAAATTGTCGCGCGTGTATTTTTTCTTTCTGGCTTGCCTGCTGTGCATCTCTTCGTTGGATGGATGGGTTGGGCAAAAAAAGTTTGAGTGAATATAAATAGCGATTAAAATTTCCCATCTCCTCAAAAATCCACACTCACACACACACCTAAAACAAACAACCGAAAAAACACCTGCCAACTTGGTTCACACACGCTAAAAACGCACTATTACGCCCCCCTCCTCCCTTCCCCGACGCGGATACACGACTTTAATTCACAAGTACACGACCCTCCACTCACTACGCTAATCTCCACCGCGTGTCGCTTCTATTTAGTGTATTTTTGTTTTTTTTACAACCACATACAGACAAGTTCTTTTTTTTTACAACCACGCACACACACACAAAACACATGTCGAGATTAGATCGGTTGGTTGTCTTATTAGAAACAGGATCAACGCCATTCATTAGAAACACAGCGGCTGATCAATTGTCGGATCTAGCCAAGGCACATCCAGAAGATATATTAAGTCTATTGGGGAGAGTCTACCCCTTTTTGAAGTCGCCTAAATGGGAAACAAGAATCGCTGCTGCCAGAGCGTTTGGCGGTATTGTAAATAACGCAGAAACATGGGACCCAAACTCAGAAACCCTACTAAAACAGGAACAGCAAGAAGAAGAGTATCTCAAGAGAGAAGAGGAGTGTGATCCTATACTTAAGAAAGAGAATGAAGAAGATGATATCGTCATCAAGAAGGAACGAGAAGAAGAGTTGAAGAAGATGGATGTTAACTTGTCAAATCTTGTCAATTTCGATTCTTTCAGTTTGCATGAGTTGATCAAATGTGGCACGAAGTTCTTGGCTTCCAAAGCAGATGAGAATGGTGTGGAAGATTACATCAATGACGTGACATTGATAGGCAGAATCAAGAGACACAGAGCCAGTGTTATACCGAGGGACGAATCAGAACAACCAGACAAACAACGCTCCCCTGGCAAAGATGACTCACCGCCTACCCCTCCATTGAAACAAGAATCAGGTCTTAAGCAAGAACCCGGACTAAAACAAGAACCAGGTCTCAAGCAAGAACCTGACACGAAATCATTATCGCCCACTCCCAACCCCAATGATGCCTCCAGTAAGCCTGTCTTGAGTGCGAGATTGAAAGCTATGCAAAAGAGACGCGCGAAAGTGAATGCTAAACACAGTGTCAACAAGGTACGCACAGTGGATATATCCCAAAGCTCCATATCCAGAAAAATGCTCGAAAATGGTGAAGGCATGGACACAGACGACAAGACCAACGGCAAAGACGCCAATCCACAATTTGACGTCACCTCCCAGCAAGGAGGAGAGAAATTGGTTGTTGAAGCCAAAGTCGCGGAACTATCGCCAATACTATCGCAGCATGCCAAAGTGGCTGGTCTCATATGGCAGTTCCAAGGAGTCTATGAGTTGTTGTTGGCTGATTTGTTTGACGACAAGTGGGAAATCCGACACGGTGCAGCATTAGGGTTGAGAGAACTCGTCAGGAAGCACGGGAATGGTGCCGGAAGAGTGATGAATAAAACCCTTGAGGAAAACAACAAGAACAATGCCGCTAGTCTCGAAGATTTGGCCGTGAGGCTCTGTGTTTTATTTGTTCTCGATAGATTTGGAGACTACGTTTCAGATACCGTTGTTGCTCCCGTGAGAGAATCCGGGGCACAGACACTAGCTGCATTGTTGATCCACTTGAATGAAGAAACTGTGTTGAAAGTCTTCGACTGTCTAAACTCCATGGTGCTACAGCAGGATCTTGTGCCGAAATGCTGGGAAGCTAAGCACGGTGGTATACTAGGCGTCAGATACCTTGTCAGTGTCAGAACAGATATACTATTGAGCCACCCACACATGTTTGACGACGTGGTCGACATGGTGTTGAGTGGGTTGAAAGAAAGCGACGACGACGTTCAGTCGGTTGCTGCGTTGACATTGAGTCCAATTGCTGAACAGTTTGTCACCACAAGAAAGAATGTTGTTGGCACATTGTTGTCGGTAATCTGGGATTGCTTGATCAACTTGCGTGATGACTTGTCTGCTTCGATTGGGTCGGTGATGGACTTGTTGGCCAAATTGTGTAGCCATAAAGAAGTCATTGAAATCATGCAGCAGGATGCCACTGAAGACAAGTCGAACTCGTTTGAGAATCTTGTCCCTAGGTTGTTTCCATTTTTGAGACACTCCATCACAAACGTCAGAAAAGCTGTATTGAGAACCATCTTGGAATTCTTAAACATAGAAGACGACACTACTAAAACTTGGATCAACGCCAAAGCATTGAGATTGATCTTCCAAAACTTGTTGGTTGAGCAAAACCCAGACGTCTTGCAACTATCGACCCGAGTCTACGACAAGTTGTTGTTGGAGATGAACCACAACAAGACCAACATGGATACTGTGTTCACCAAACAATCGCTGTCTTTATTGACGTTGACAATGACACCAATCGGTATTTCCAGACATAATTACTACATGAGTACGAACTTGATTATGAGACCTTCAGGTGAAATGTTGGGACCATTGAAAGACGACGAACGTCGTGGCAAGAAGCGTAAGTCAGAAGAACCTGTCAGTGACATTCCTATTGAAGACTTGAAAGTTAACATTGATTCTCCGATTTACAAAGGTGACGTCCTGTTGATTGGATATGACAAGCTGATTAGCATGAGATGTGCCGCTGCGACTGCTTTCGGTAAGACGTTGTCTTATATCGCAGCAGAGGACAAGTTGATCAAGATTTTTGAATCGATACTAGGATACTTGAAATCTTGCCACGCAACGTCTAGGCTCTTGGCTTCGTTTATTGTTGAAGAATATGCTAATGCATTGCGCGAAAGATCCATTGAACCACCAGCTAAGGTTGTGGAGTTATTGTCTGAACCTATAACCAAAGTCTTGCAAACACCAGAAACGTTACCTGCTTTCAGAGAATTAGTTCCTACTTTGAAGTCTGTCAGAACAGCGTGCTTACAGTTGTTTGATGTTTTCATCAACACAGCTAAAATTTCGTCCTCCAAGATCCCACAAATGCCTGTTGTTATACAAGGGGAAGCTGAAGCTGGTCCAGGAGCATTTGGTCTTGAGAATGCGGAGAAGATTGTCAATGAAACGTTTGATAAGCTAAAGAAGCATTTGTCGGCTAGTCACAGATTATCAGCAAATCAAGCGCTTGAAGACACCAAACACAGAATCCAAGTTGCCATTGACGAAGCTCGTTTGGCTTTGGCATCAAGAACTAACAGTATATTAGCTGGTTATGCGGCTGCAAGTCTTGCATTAACAGGAATTCCTAAAAAGCTCAATCCAATCATCAAGTCGTTGATGGAAAGTGTCAAACTGGAAGAAACTTTGGTCTTGCAGAAAAGATCTGTTTGCTCAGTCGCAAAATTGGTTGAATTGCTCAACAAATCTGGCAAGAAGGGAGCTGTCGATAAAATTGTCAAGAATTTGTGTGCCTTCTTGTGTGTGGATACTTCTGAAGTACCGGAATTCCACCATAATGTCATCTACAAGGATAACATTTTATCTTTGAGAAAAGAAGAAGCACAGATCGATCCAGCTGACCTAGCTGCTCATGAAAGAGCTGTCCGTGAAGCCAGAGTCAAGAGAAATGGTGCCTTGATGGCATTGGAACAATTGTTGATACTCTACGAATCACAATTGTTTGTAGAAGTTCCTAAGTTGAAGGAGTTGATGCTTGAGCCATTGAAATACTTAGCCAATACAGATGAAGTTGTGCTGGATGAATTGAAAGGTCAAAGTGTGATTGATGCTTTGGGAATTGTCAGAGCTTTGTTGCCTAAAATGGACAAATCGTTGTACCCTGACATCACCGATAACTTGGACTTGTTGTTGCCTGGGTTGAAATCAGAGTACTCGGTGTTTAGATACTCAACCGCCAAGTGTTTGGCTACTATATGTTCGGTCGTTCCAACAAAGGCGTTCATTTTTTTGGTCAACTCGGTCTTGCCAATGTTGAAAAATGCTGGTGACGTAAAGGAAAGACAAGGTGCCATTGAAACAATCTACCACATTTCAGCAACCATGGGTGCCAGCATCTTACCTTATGTCATGTTCTTGATAGTGCCTGTCTTGGGTAGAATGAGTGACTCTGACCACGATGTTCGTGTTTTGGCAACCACTACATTTGCATCAATCATCAAATTAGTTCCATTGGAAGCCGGTATCCCAGATCCAGAAGATATGCCACAAGAATTACTTGAAGGCAGAGACAGAGAAAGAGATTTCATCCAACAAATGATGGACTCCACCAAGATTAAACCATTCGACTTGCCGGTCACCATCAAGGCTACCTTGCGTAAGTATCAACAAGAAGGTGTCAACTGGCTAGCATTCTTGAACAAGTACCACTTGCATGGGATTTTGTGCGATGATATGGGTTTGGGTAAAACGTTGCAAACTATTTGTATAATGTCATCGGATCATCACATCAGAGCTGAGAAGTTTGAGGAAACCAACTCACCAGAATACAGAAGATTGCCATCGTTGGTGATCTGTCCTCCATCATTGACTGGGCATTGGGAACAAGAACTCAACCAGTATGCTCCATTTATGAAAGTTCTTGTTTATGCTGGTAATCCAAGTATCAGAGTCCCATTGAGAAGCCAGATTCCTGAAGTTGACGTTGTCGTTACTTCTTACGATGTTGCTAGAAATGATGTTGAGTACGTGACGTCTCAGGATTACAATTACTGTGTTTTGGATGAAGGTCATATTATCAAGAATGCCGGATCCAAGTTGTCAAAGTCTGTCAAGCGAGTCAGAGCCGAACACAGATTGATTTTGTCTGGTACACCTATCCAGAACAATGTGTTGGAGTTGTGGTCCTTGTTTGATTTCTTGATGCCAGGGTTCTTGGGTACCGAGAAGGTGTTCCATGAGAAGTTTGCCAAACCAATTGCTGCCAGTAGAAACAGCAAGACATCGTCCAAAGAACAAGAAGCTGGTGCTTTGGCGTTGGAGTCCTTGCACAAGCAGGTTTTGCCATTCATGTTGCGTCGTCTTAAGGAAGATGTGTTATCTGACTTACCACCAAAGATCATTCAAGATTACTACTGTGAATTGAGTGACTTGCAAAGGAAATTGTATAAAGATTTTGCCAAGAGTCAGAAAGAGAGCATCAAAACTGAAGTCCAGGGATCAGAGAAAGAAGGCAAGACCCACGTGTTCCAAGCTTTGCAGTACATGAGAAAGTTGTGTAACCATCCAGCTTTGGTTGTGACCCCACAACACCCCAAGTTCCCTGAAGTTAACAAGTTCTTGATGTCGCGAAACTCGTCTTTGGATGACATTGAACACGCTCCTAAATTGCTTTCTTTGAAGAACTTGCTTTTGGAATGTGGTATTGGTACACAAGATTCAGATTACAACAAGAAGTCCAGGAAGCAGAACCAACAGCTTATTTCTGCTGAAGGTGTTATTTCTCAACACAGAGCTTTGATATTCTGTCAGTTGAAAGACATGTTGGACATGGTTGAGAATGATTTGTTAAGAAAGTACCTCCCGTCGGTGACATTCATGAGATTGGACGGTAGCACAGACCCCAGAGACAGACAGTCCATTGTGCGCAAGTTCAATGAAGATCCATCGATTGATGTTTTGTTGTTGACGACAAAAGTCGGTGGGTTGGGTCTTAACTTGACGGGTGCCGATACAGTCATTTTCGTCGAACACGATTGGAATCCAATGAATGATTTACAGGCTATGGATCGTGCTCATAGATTGGGTCAAAAGAAGGTGGTCAACGTCTATAGATTGATCACTAAGGACACCTTGGAGGAGAAGATCATGGGATTACAGAAGTTCAAGATGAACATTGCCTCGACTATTGTCAATCAACAAAATGCAGGATTGCAATCCATGGACACCAACCAATTATTGGACTTGTTTGATGTTGATGAAAGTGCCAGAATTGAAGAATCTGTCAAAGAAGAAAACGGCACTAATGGTGGTTCTGCGGCTGCTGCTGGGGCTAATGGCAACATCCCAGACGACATCGCAGGTGGACTCACAGGCAAAGCTGCAGGAGCTGTCGGTGAGTTGGCTGACTTGTGGGATGAATCGCAATATGAAGAAGAGTATAATCTTGACAACTTCATCAAAACGCTTAAATAGGTTAAATACTAAAAAAAGGGAAAACAGCTTCAAAGTACACAAAAACCTTTCATTGTTTTTGATATCCGGAACCTATCTCACGTGTTGGTCGTATATCTCCGAGGATGAAAAATTTCTAAGATGACGGTTGAGAAATTTTTCTATTTTTTTTTTCTTAGTTTGCACTCTCTGTACGCTACTCTCCACCCTTGTTACACATCACAAACAATCTTTTTGGAATACCCTCCTTGGAGTTTAAATTCTCGGATTATCTATCATTATCTCCCTGTTCTTCCACTCACCGTCATTTCCACCACACGGAACACAGCATAGTATAGCAAGTACCACAAAAGAGAGAGCAGAAAAATGGGGTTATCAAAGAGAGAAGAGGAAGCAAAGAAGTTACAGCAATTGGAACATGAGGCAGAAGCTGCGTATCCATACCTTGCATCCGACGAACAGTCATCTACGTTCAAAACCGCCGAAGATATCGAGTACGAGTTGAACCCCGCCGCCGCGAACGCCAGCCTAACTCCCGAATTGACCTCATCCTCATCTCCATCGCCATCTTCGCCGCCGGAGGCAAAGAAGGAGACGAAACCCTGGGTGCACTTCGTGGCTGGTGGTGTTGGTGGTACGGTGGGGGCCATTGCTACGTCTCCTTTGGACGTGATCAAGACGAGATTGCAGTCGGATGTGTACCATACGCTGTACAACAAAGTGCCGAAGTCTGGCAACCCCTTGATCCAAGTGTTCCAGCACTTGGGTGAGACCGGGGCGGTCTTGAGAGGAATGTACAGGACAGAAGGCGTGAGGTCGTTGTTTAGAGGATTGGGACCAAACTTGATTGGTGTGATCCCTGCGAGATCGATCAATTTCTTCACGTATGGCGCAACGAAGGAGTTCTTGATCAAGAACTTCAGCAAGGATAAGCACCAGGCGGAGGAAACCTGGATGCATTTGGTCTCGGGTATAAGCGCTGGGTTTGTGACGTCTACCGCGACCAACCCCATCTGGTTGATCAAGACAAGATTACAGTTGGATAAGTCCAAGGGGAAGAACTACAAGAACTCATGGGACTGTCTTAGATCAGTCGTCAAGAATGAAGGGTTCACGAGTTTGTACAGAGGTTTAAGTGCGTCCTATCTCGGTGGTATCGAGTCCACGATACAATGGGTGTTGTACGAACAGATGAGAATTTTTATCAATAAGAGATCCTTGCAAATCCACGGAACTGATCCATCTAATAAGACAACCAAGGATCACGTGCTAGAATGGTCTGCCAGATCAGGTGCGGCCGGGTTGGCCAAATTCATGGCTTCGTTGATCACGTACCCACACGAAGTCGTGAGAACAAGATTGAGACAAGCACCGGTTGCTGAAACGGGCAAGCCGAAGTACACGGGATTGGTGCAGTGTTTCAAGTTGGTTCTTAAAGAAGAAGGATTCGCCAGTATGTACGGTGGGTTGACTCCTCATTTGTTGAGAACCGTGCCTAACTCGATCATCATGTTTGGTACGTGGGAATTAGTCGTCAGGTTGTTGTCTTAGGGATGTGACGAGTTGGGATGTTTCTTGTACATAGCGGGTTCAATTTGTCTTGTTTCGGAAGGGTGTTTTGTTTTATTAATTACTAGTTTTTTTTTTGCATTTTTTGGCTCCTTGTATGCTCCTGATTTGGTTTGATAGATGATCGTCGTGTTGTGTACCTATACGTGTATATAGGAATCCTATTAGATATATAACTGACGTATTCAGCTGAGTTTGATTCTTTTTGCAGACGGTTGTGCATCCTCCGAGGAATTCGCCTCGTCCTCTTCATCTGAGCTCTTCAATGGGTCAGCTGTATTTGGTAATACTTCCTCCGGCTCTTCCTTCCCCTCCTCCCTCTTCTTTGGCTTGGACTTGGATGTATTCTGGATGAGTTTGTAGAATCTCGGAGGCTCTCCTGAGGGACAAGTGATTCTTAGTTCTTTAATCAACGGATCAGGCTCATACTTCACAAGTGTAGTTTTCAACGGAAGGGTCAAATTCTGCAATGGCTGGCTTGGCTTCTGTGACAAGTTGTCAACGTCTGGTACTTTCCCTAGTGGGTTCAATTCCGGATTAAAGTAAACCGACTTCAATCCCCATAATTTACTCTGCTGTTTTAGTTTCTCCTTTTCTTTCTTTTGCTTCTCTTGTAGGAACGGTTTTAGTTTGCTTGAATGTAGGTTATTCTTCTCTATGAACGACCAGTCGTCCTTGAGGGATTGCAAATACTCATTGTCTTTGTCTGATTTGTCTTGTTGCTGTTCAAGCCGTTCTATTCTATAGTAGAGCCTGATGGGGTCTGTCTTGGATAGCTTTTCTAGTTTATGTTGGTGTTTCTGACGTTGTTGGATTTTCGAAACCTGCTTCCTCTCATTCTTTTTGAACTCGTCTGCTAGGTTCCAGCTACCTCGTATCATGTTGCCCTGGTGATGGTGGTTTCCATTGAAGAACGAAAAATACGCAACAATTTTTCTTCCAACTCACCACCAACATCGACATCAACAAACCCATGAGTCAAACACCATTCAACCCCAACTCACCAAGTGTCCCTTTCCAAGGCGACTTCTCACAGATTCCATACGATGTATTAGAGTCAATAAGGAACCGATTGAACCAGATCCGCCAGTCACTAGCCAAACTCGCAGAACAAATCAACAGTCACAACCGACATCCAAACAAGATCAAGCTCCCCACGTACCTGCACTTCCAGAACCAGTTCCAGGTGTTAATCACGCAGTTGACGTCCATCGCGAGCCAACTATACAACAATGAGGACTTGCTCAAGAATACCAACGTGTACCCAACGCCCGCGTTCCCTACGTCGGCTCACGAGAACATGTTGACGACGTTGTTGAGAAAGAAAGCGGCGCCGGAGGTGGATGAGTGGATAAATGAGTCCAAGTCGATGTTGGCGACAAAGAACTTGAATTTGGCGAAGGATGACGAGTTGATTACTTGGTGTCTTGCAACGATACAGGACTTGAGGGACGAGTTCCAGTTTTATGGGTTTCACACGGTCGACGAATTGGACTACATGGAAACACCCGAGGGGAAACAAGAAGCTAAAGAGAAGAAGGACAAGGAGCACGAACGTGATCAAGCTGAGTTGAAGATAACTTCCGGTGGTAAGAAAGGTTTACACCCTAATCAAGTATTGAAGTTTATGTGTCAAGGACAAATATAGTTGAATAACACATCCTCAAAAAACACACTAATATACATATCTCTAATGGTGAATGGTGGGAAAATTGTTAAGCTGTTTTCAATCATCGTTACTCTATACAGAAAAGTCATCTATTCGTTAAAATAAAACCCAAATCTAACTTTCAATGTTATAATAAGCTTCATAAAAATACATCAATGAAAAAATGAAAAATGCAATGGATCCACCTAAGGTGACAGTTCTCAAGGATATCTTTTTGGCTAATAACTTACCACCAAGACAAGCAAGGGCTGTGCAGAAACCATGGCCAACAATGGCACCGATGATGACAATCCAGTAGTTGGACCCAGCAGCCATGGCGATGGTTGCAATCTGCGATCTGTCGCCCCATTCTCCCAAGAAAGTCATAACAAACACTTGAATCCACACAGGAGTGAAGATGAATGATGCCAAGTTTTGAATCTGGTTGCCAAACTCAACGTAGAATGGAGTGTATTTGACTTTGTTGATTGGTGGACCACCAGCAGCGGAAGACGCGCCTGTGCCTGCTTCAACATCATCCAATTGTGTGTTCAATTTGCTAGCAGCAATCTCTTCTTCGACTTCTGCCATTTCTTCTTCGACACCCACGTCTTTGCTCATTGACAAACCCTCTCTCGATAATCTAGAACCAAAGACAACAAATAAGATGGATGCCAAAAACTGCGTGACTCTTCTGGAAAGCAAATTAGGCAAGGCGTTACCAATGACACCAGACAAGACAGTCATGATGATCAAGGAAGCAAAAGCAGCTGTAAAGACAACCACTCTGGAGTTCTTCATAGCCATCAAAGCGGCAATCAAGAACGTTTTGTCACCAATCTCGGAAACAACAATCATGGAACAGGACATGATGAACCCGTCCAACTCTGCTTCTTCTTGGTCTTCTGATGATGCATGCTCGGCGGTCTTGCCCCCGTTGTTATAAGGATCTAATGGCTTTTTGGCGTGTTTGGGAGCAGGAGCATTGTCTTCGTCTGCGAGTGGTTGGACGCCTAGTTTGTGTGACGATTTGTCGATGGCGGGAGATCCGATATCGTCGACAGATCCATCGATGTTTTCAACTACTGCTATACAAGCTGTTGTGAGCAACGACAATGTAAATAGGAATCTTGAAAATTTCATTGTTGTCTTTGCTGGATGGGTAGTAGGATGGCAGTCTGAAAAAAAAAAAGTTTAGTGTGTGGGTATAATTTTTTCTTCTGTCTCTTCTGTCGGAGTTCTGGATGAGTCGTTGCGTTGAATGGGTTGGGGGTGCAGTGGCCGTCACACGTGATGGTTGTGTGTTTGTTGATGCAATTTGAAGGGGGTATGTATGATTGAAATGCCAGCAGTTGTGAAGAATAAACCAGCGATGTATGTATAATAATTGGATTGTAAAAATTTTCTCTATTTATTGCTTATCAACTTTGTAATGGGTTGGCGTGGACAGAAAAAAGTTAAGTTAGCCAACCTGTTAACTTAGCACCTGGGTGTTGGGTTTTTTGTTGCGGTCAATTTTGAGACCGATCCGATCTGAGGCGAATTTCTTTGTTCACTTGCTGTTAAGTCCGTGCCAGGACCATACGGCCGCAGCTGGGACGCATTCCGTCCGGTTGTGTCTCTCCACTGTTGCGCCTGTTTGCCCGAGGGTATTCAGGTACCCATGGAAGACGACCTCCTGTTAACCCAATGGGGTATAACACAAACACAGACCCCCTTGTGCAACCTCTCCTGACGGCTTACTTTTTGGGTTGTTTTGATTCGTCCTCCTAATCCATCCCAAACCGCACCAATCTCGGTCGACTCCACAACGAGAAACTTTCGTAACCCTAGCCGAAGTTGGGGCGAAGAAAAACGCAAAATAAAAATCTGTCCCACCACGTTTTGAACCAGGATAAATTTGTTCCGTTTATTACTATATAAATAAAGTAGTAAATAAAGAATGATTAAAATAAAAGAATATTTGTAGCGTGTGTGACTGTGTGTGACTGTCTACTGGGGGGCGTGAGTTGTAGGATCCAACAGCCAGATGGTTGTTATACTGTGATGATAATTGTACTTTTCTAGAAGGATGTCCCCTCCGTCAATAAATATAATGCAAGATAAGAAAGTAAAGACTCATTCTCTATTTGTTTAATGATGAGCAGATGGCATTGGGTTATCAACAACAACACCGTCCTTCACTTTACCTCCCTCTATCCATCCACCGTATTCAATCTTGTCACCGGCATGTTGTTCTTGGAATTGTTTCATTCTTTCAACCATGACTGGTCTGAATGACTTGATCAAACCTTGCACTGGCCAAGCAGCGGCATCACCCAAGGCACAGATAGTGTGACCTTCAATCTCTTTGGTTAATTCAAAGATCATATCGATCTCTCTTTCGGTGGCTTGACCTTTGTAGAATCTGTCCATCATTCTTTGCAACCATGTGGTACCTTCACGACATGGCGTACATTGACCACAGGATTCGTGCTTGTAGAAGTGGGAGAATCTCTGGATAGCCCTTATGATGTCTGTTTGTTTGTTCATGACAATAACAGCTGCGGTACCCAAACCGGAACCAACATCTCTTAAAGCGTCGTAGTCCATCAACACGGTATCACAAGTTTCCTTTGGCATAATAGGCACAGATGAACCACCTGGAACAACACCTAACAAATTGTCCCAGCCACCTTTGACACCACCACAGTGTTTTTCCAACAATTCCTTCAATGGGATAGACATTTCTTCTTCAACAGTACATGGCTCATTGACGTGACCGGAAATACAGAACAATTTAGTACCAGAGTTTCTTTCACGACCAAAGGAGGCAAACCATTCACCACCTCTTCTCAAAATAGTTGGGGCAACGGAAACACTCTCAACGTTGGCAACGGTGGTTGGTCTACCAAACAAACCAACACCGGCTGGGAAAGGTGGCTTCAATCTTGGCTTACCAGCCTTACCTTCGATAGATTCAATCAATGCGGTTTCTTCACCACAGATATAGGCACCCATACCACGGTGGATATACACGTCGAAATCGTAACCTGATCCACAAGCATTCTTACCAATGAAACCAGCCTTGTAGGCTTCGTTGATGGCGTTTTGCAAGATGACTGTTTCGTTGTAGAATTCTCCTCTGATATAGATATAAGCAGCGGTGGCATTCATGGCTCTACCAGCCAATAAACAACCCTCCACCAACTTGTGTGGGTCTTTTCTGATGATCTCTCTGTCTTTACAAGTACCTGGTTCACCCTCATCGGCGTTGACAACCAAGTATCTTGGTCCGACGTTCTTTTCCCAGCCAGGTGGGTTCATGAATGACCATTTCAAACCCGATGGGAAACCTGCGCCTCCTCTACCTCTCAAACCGGACTTTTTCATTTCGTCGATAATCCACTTGTCTCCTTTCAATATGATTTCTTTGGTCTTGTACCAATCACCCATCTTCTGCGCAGATTTTAAATCGTGGCCATAAGTACCATAAACATTCTGAAATATACGGTCTTGATCCTTCAATCCTCCATGTACTCTATTTGGGATGGATGCGGGGTCAGCAGCAGTGGCCAATCCACGCACCATTGTACGTGGTTGTATTCTGAAGTTGCGAAGCATGGGGGGTTGAGTTGGGGTTGTTGAATGTGTTGGTTGGTCGATGGATGTTCACAGTCCAATTGGCTATTTTTCTATTGGGATTTTTTTTTCCTCTTGCTCCCTCTCTGTATATTATGGAGGGTCGTGCAGAAGTGGTGGATTTCTTGTAACGAGGATTTCCTTGAATATTATTCGTTAATTTTTTTCTGCTTACGTGAGAGTGGTGGGGGAAGGACATGGACAGGGTGCACGACCTACCAGAGGTATCGCTAGTGATGGTGATAGTTGAGCCTTTCTGGAGTGAAACACAGAGACAGCTATCACAGATAAGGGGGCAGCGAGGACAATTTAGTGTGGATGTCTATAGAAAGGTCATCTGAGCAGAGGAAAAGGCAACAGATCTCATTAGGAAGTTTTATTGTAGCCCCAGAATTTTCCACGTGATCTTATAGCACGTGCCGTTCCAACATCCTGCCAATTGGCAATCATGTAACATTGTTGGAGACTCTTGTCAAAACTATTAATCGTGAAGTATTGTACCTACTCACAACATGATTTTAGGTTTCTTCTTTGTTGTGGACTTACTTTCTTTGAGTTTTGCTGCTAATTCTTTACAAAAAGAAGGAGAAACACAATTCCTCGACAAAGTCAACACTATGACTGTTCTAGCTCATCAACCTACCAATCTACTTCAATTGTCTACTAGTCTTGTATACCACTTGCCCTTCCTACACCACCGAAGTGTCAAGAGTAGGATCGTGTGTCAAGGTTTGCGTATGTCGCGTCAATCTCTTGTCGTGCGCCTTGCGCCAGCTTGTTACTGCATTTTTGGGGCGGGGTTTGTTGCCGGCGCGTCGCATTAAGGAAGATCTTCGTTCACCAGTTGATGTTGCCTGAAAATAACCTTCCACATATGGATCGCACCTTTTAAAAAAAAAAAAACCATTCAAAACAATTCCGTCAAGGAATACAATAACAACGGTATCGTCTATCACTTTTGCAACCAGCGCCACTACTACCGACAACGACTATGAACAAGTATCTTTCCCTGCTACTCATTGGCAGTCTACTATCGATATACTACTACTATGTCATAAACCACCTCAATTCAACTTCACAGCTACCGTACAATCCCCTAGCGAACCACCAACCGAAACTTGCCGGGAACCAGTACTTATCCAAACGGTTCCCATACGAAGACAAGAAACAGATAGGCAAAGAGAATGCCACCATGGTTATGCTAGTACGAAATATCGAACTCAAAGGAGCACTAGAGTCGATACGGTCGTTAGAAGACAGATTTAACAAGTATTACAAGTACCCGTGGGTTTTCTTGAATGATGTCCCATTCGATGATGAGTTTATTGAACAGACGTCGTTGATGGCTAGCGGAGAGACTTATTATGAGCTCATACCTGAAGACGACTGGCAGCCGCCTCCGTTCATTAACCAGACAAAGCTAACAGAAAACCTAATTAATTCGCGACACAGCGTGTTGTATGGAGGTGTGAGGTCATACCGAAACATGTGTCACTTCAACTCGGGCTTTTTCTATAAACAAAAACGGTTGCTAAATTACGACTGGTATTTCAGAGTTGAGCCGGATGTCGAATACATGTGTGATTTCCAGTATGATCCATTTGAGTTGCTTCGTGTTAACAATAAAGTCTATGGGTTTATTATTGCTATAATGGAGTATGAAAATACTATACCGTCATTGTGGCCCACGGTGGAGTCGTTCATGAAGGAGTATCCAGAGTTGTTGCACCCAAACAACGCGCTTGACTTTATCACGACAAATGAGACATCACTCAATCATTATATGGACATGATTCCAAGTTCTACTGATTACAATCTATGTCACTTCTGGTCAAACTTTGAGATTGGCAATTTGAACTTCTTCAGAAACCAATCATACGAAACCTTCTTTGATTACATGAGTAGAAGTGGAGGGTTTTATTATGAAAGGTGGGGAGATGCACCGGTCCACACGATTGGCTTGAGCTTGTTAGCTGACAAGAACGCCATCCACCATTTTGAAGACATTGGCTACTATCATGCGCCATATTTGAGTTGTCCAAGTGCACGAGACGTGCTAAGCTCCAAAAGGTGCGTTTGTCAACCAAGACAGGCGGAAAAAGAAGTCAACCGAACAATCGACACCAATGTGTATAGTTGCTTGCCCCGATGGTGGAAGTATGGATCCGGTAAACGATTCCTAAACGAAATAGATTACCAACGTCAATAGATACGAAAAGGTACGGTGGTTTTTTTTTTGCAGTTTCTCACCCGCCCCAACCATCACCGAGAAGTCGCAGCACCTAAAATTTTCTGGCTCATCTCTCTCTCTCTGATTCACAAAGAAAGGAAAAAATTATTCTGAAAAGTGTAGCCCATCGTCTCCAATATCCAACATCACACACATCATGGCCAAAGGTACATTAAAGAAGCAGTTGAAGAATCAACAATTGTTGGATGCTATCGATAAGGCTAAAACTAAGCCGACTCCAAAGAAACCAGAAGAGATCATAGAGGACGAAGAGGAAGAAGTGCAGCCGGTCGTTGTTGCTGCACCAGTGAAAAAGTCCAAGAAAGCCAAAAAGGAAGATAAAGACGACTACAAGAGTGACGCTTTGTCTAAGAAAGAACAGAGAAAGTTGAAGAAATTGCAAGCTAAAGCAGTAGAGGAGGAGGAAGAGGAACAGGATGAAGATGAAGACGAAGAAGAAGAAGAATCTGACGAAGAAGAATTGGATTTGGAAAGATTAGCTGCAAGTGAAAGTGAAAGTGATCTTAACGGTGAAGATGATGAAGAGGAAGAGGAATATTCCGACGAAGAAGACGCAGAAGAAGAGGGAGAAGCTGAGGAGGAAGAACAAGAAGATATTCCATTATCGGATGTTGAAGTTGATTCAGATGCCGATATTGTCCCACACACAAAATTAACCATAAATAACATGGCCGCATTAAGAGAATCCTTAGCTCGTATTGAATTACCTTGGGGAAAGCATTCATTTGTTGAACATCAATCCATAATAAGCGCAGACAACACCGAATCTCAAATCAAGGACATCTACGATGATACTGAGAGAGAATTGGCATTCTATAAACAAGGTTTAGATGCTGTTAAACAAGCCAGAACCACGTTATTGAAATTGAAAGTGCCATTTTCTCGACCAATGGATTACTTTGCCGAGATGGTCAAGAGTGACGAGCACATGGACAAATTGAAGAACAAGTTGTTGACCGAAGCTGCCAACAAGAAGGCCAGTGAAGACGCTAAGAAGCAAAGACAGTTGAAGAAGTTTGGTAAACAGGTTCAAAACGCTACATTGCAAGAAAGAGCCAAGCAAAAGAGAGAAACTTTGGAAAAGATCAACTCGTTGAAGAAGAAGAGAGGCGCTAATGAGATCAGCAACGACGACGATTTCCAAATCGCCTTGGAAGAAGCCACCAAGGAGAACAACAGAGATAACAAGAGAAGAAAACCAAACTCCAAGAGATTGGCTAAGGACGCCAAGTACGGATTTGGAGGTAAGAAGAGAGGCAACAGAGAAAACGATGCCCAATCTTCTGCTGATATCAGTGGGTTCTCCACTAGGAAAATGAAGGGCAAGTCTTCTTCCAGACCTGGTAAAAGTAAGCGCAGAAGAAACTAGGTAAGGTGTGTATAATTTGTTGGCAATACATAGACATGGAAGTGCATATTATCTGTGTGTATCTCGTAACGCGCTAAGGCGCGTATGTGTGTTGGACCAGACGACGGGGCTCGTCGTATAAAACAAACGACCGGAGGAGACAAAAATTCTTGAGAAAACTTTTCAAAACACCAATCTAACCTGATCCACACACATACACACCAAACCACCATATATATCGCAATGTCTGATAAAGCAGCCGCTAGAGAGAGATTCCTCTCTGTCTTTGAGAGTGCCGTCGAGGAATTGAAAGAAGTCTTGGTTTCTTACAAGATGCCGCAAGAAGCAATTGACTGGTTTGTCAAGAACTTGGACTACAACACCCCCGGCGGTAAATTGAACAGAGGTTTGTCTGTTGTAGATACCTACGCCATCTTGAACAACACCACCGCTGAAAAGTTGAGCGACGAGCAATACAAGAAGGTCGCCTTGTTGGGCTGGTCAATTGAATTGTTGCAAGCTTACTTCTTGGTTGCCGATGATATGATGGACCAATCCAAGACCAGAAGAGGACAGAAATGTTGGTACTTGGTCGAAGGTGTTGGTAACATTGCCATTAATGACTCGTTCATGTTGGAAGGTGCTATTTACGTCTTGTTGAAGAAGCACTTCCGTCAAGACCCATACTATGTCGACTTGTTGGACTTGTTCCACGAAGTCACCTTCCAGACCGAATTGGGTCAATTGTTGGACTTGGTGACTGCTGATGAAGAAGTCGTCGACTTGGACAAGTTCTCCTTGGACAAGCACTCATTCATTGTCATTTTCAAAACCGCATACTACTCCTTCTACTTGCCTGTTGCTTTGGCCATGTACATGAGCGGAATCAGCAGCGAAGAAGACTTGAAGCAAGCCAGAGATATCTTGATCCCATTGGGTGAGTACTTCCAAATCCAAGACGATTTCTTGGACTGTTTCGGAACCCCAGAACAAATCGGTAAGATCGGTACTGATATCAAAGACAACAAGTGCTCCTGGGTTGTCAACCAAGCTTTGTTGCATGCTACTCCAGAACAACGTAAGTTGTTGGACGACAACTATGGTAAGAAAGACGACGAGTCTGAACAGAGATGCAAGGACTTGTTCAAGTCTATGGGCATCGAAAAGATCTACCACGACTACGAAGAGTCAATTGTTGCTAAATTGAGAGAACAGATCGATAAAGTCGATGAATCAAGAGGTTTGAAAAAAGATGTCTTGACCGCTTTTTTGGGCAAGGTTTACAAGAGATCCAAATAGATTTGTATAACAGGTAATATCAAGTAATTATTCAAAAAAGCATGGTTATATTTTCAAAATGTACTTTGTATTCTTTATCCGAATATGTGTGTGAGTGAAGTTATAAACTATGCCATACTATCATCATTATTCTTTACACGTTAACTCTTTCCAATTCTTCTCTACCTTCCTTAGTGTACAAGTACTCGTTGTAGTCTCTAGCTCTAGTCCAGACGGTCCAGACAATAGCGAATGGGATAGCGACGTAAAGGAACTGGTTCTTGGTTCTTCTGAAGGTGTTAAAGACAGCATTGTAAGCAGCGTCCTTGAATGGCTTAGCAACGTATGGGGAGATGGTGTATTGGGTGATGTATTTTTGCTTTGGGGAACCCAAGTTACCCCACCAGCCTAAGTAAGTGTGTGGATGTGGAGGTCCTGCCATTGTCGATGAATATGTAGGTGTGTTGGAAGAGTGGCCAATAGTTTGGAAATTGTTTTGGGATAACTGCCCTCTTTTTTTCCCGTCGTGAGAGAAGACAAATCTAATTTTGAACCCATGTTATTGGTTGGAGTATATGCAGGAATGCACTGGTATTTGGTAGTGCTACCAGTAAAGCCAGCCAATGGAAGGTAGGTGGGTATGATGCGTGGTTAGAGTGTGCGAGAGGTATACCAAGGATGGTAGAAGTGGTTTAAGATGTGATTGGAAGGGTTCGATGGGTTTCGTTGTCGTTGGGGGCGCTTCAATGGTCGTCATTCACACTCACACAACCAGGCAAACTCGAATCTTGCAACATGAAGAGCAACTTTCAGAGAAGCTAAGGAAGAGTCTAGAAGGTATTCATCGTGTAGCAAACGCTTCCAAGTTAAGATTGAGTTTTTGTATAGACCAAGGTTTGTATATTATTAGTAGCGATAACGTGAGAAACTAAGACCATGAAGCATTCATCAAAACACTCACCATCTCTCAGCCTCTATCTTTCCAACTCCAATCCAATGCTTTTTCTGGTATTAAACTCATGCAGTGACACTCTTTCTTTCACTTCCTGTTCGTAAATAATAAAATTTTTATATTATATTATACATTATGGACAACCAACAGACAAGTTTAAGCAGCAGTCAAACGTCTTTGGGAAGCTAATCTACCTCTTTGTCTGGAGTTCAATCTAACTTGCTTTTCTTCAACGGCCTTTTCGACAACTTCATCTTCTTCAGTCAAAGTTAATTCAATGTGGGATGGAGTGGATTGGTAAGCGTTGATTCTACCGTGAGCTCTGTAAGTTCTTCTTCTTTGCTTTGGGGCGTGGTTGACTTGGATGTGAGAAATGACTAACTTGGTGGAGTCCAAGCCCTTGGCTTCAGCGTTAGCTTGGGCATTTCTTAACAAGTCCTTAACAAAGTTGACGGACTTGGCTGGCCATCTAGCTTTGGTGACACCGAATTCTTTACCTTGAGCGGTTCTACCAATAGAAGAAGCGTATCTTCTGAATGGAATGGCTCTTTGGTGGTCCAAGACTTGGTCCAAGTATTGTTGAGCCTTTTCTAATTTCCAACCATTGATGGCTTGGGCGGTTTCTCTGGTGTTTTTGAAAGAAACTCTCAAGTAAGAACCACGGGCAGAAGCAGACTTGGCTGGGTTAGCAGGGGTGGCAGCGTAACGGACCATTGTTGATATTCTGTTGATTAGTTGAGTAACTGGGAAAGGGTATGGTAAGAAAAAATTTCTTTCACCTTTGAAAAATTGATTTTGTTAGAGTGTGTACCTCTGCGGGCGTGTGTGCCAGAACGCTGAGAGCGTGCGAAACTCGGGTTGTGCGTAGTGTGAGTGGGTTGGGCGGCGTAGAGTGCGAGAATTGTTAGTGAGAAATTTTGTGTGGGCGTGCGAAACAGACCAAAAACACACTATTTTTACTGCGAGTGAGCGGATTAACTATTGAAGTTTGGGTGCAGGGAACAATACTTGGGCGTGCTCGTTTTGAGTATTAGGGCTACAACCCTAATCAATTCGATATTTTTTTATATATGCGGTTTTTGACAAGCCCCCCAAATGCCGGGGAACAATCAACGGTGAGCATGGCTGCTGCAATAAGAGCTAGACGTAAGGGCTCCTCATGATAGTCTGGAGACATCAATTGCAGTAACATAGCCAACTCACATACCCATCGACTTCTATCCACCGGATGAGCCTGGTATTTCCAGATTTTTTTGGGGATTATTCTTGAGATAATCTCTCCGTTAAGGGGTGCAAACAATGCACACCCATACGTCATATACACAAGCCATTAAAAAAATTACACGATTGGCACACAGCTGCTCTTGCCGGTGGGCAGAATTAACGAGGCGCCAATGGGCAAGCTCAACTTGGCAACGAGAAGAAATGGGGGGGTGGTTTAAGCTCTCCTCCTTCCCTCCAACCCCTTCACTATGAATGACCCTCAAATTGTGTGACATGCCCGTCCATCGTTAAGCAAAAAAATATTGCGAGGTCTGAAGCCGAGAACTAAAATAGAAAAATAGAAAATATTAAGGAAGACATGTAAACCAAAAAAATTTAGACTATACACAAAATAATGGCTTTTCTATATTTGGAGAAGGAAGGAAGGAAGAAGTAGGAAAGGTTATATATTGTGATGGGATCGTTAAAAAAAAGAAAGAGAGGGAGCAAAACGCATGCATTCAATCAAGTGAACTGAAATTGGCTCGCTGGCGGTCCCTCCTCCCCTCCGTGGCCCTCCTGTGTTCGTCAATAGCCCCGATAAGCGCCACCTGGTGCTCTCCATCTCCCTCTCTGCGACCGCGATACCTGCTGGTGATTTTTCTGCTTGAGTGTCCGAGGGGTTCTGCTTTGTGGTACACATGCAATCAATGACTTTTCTCACCATCCCAAGACTCAGGGCACAATACAACTTAACCCACTCCGCGATAAACCAAACCACAGCAAGATAAATCCTAAAAAAAAAAAAAGAAAGAAAAGAAAAAAAGTACGTTGGTTTGTTTGGTTGCACTTTCTTTGTTTGTCGTTGAAGTTTCTTTTTTTGCGGGTGCATTCTTGGGGATTAGTAGGTATTCCTATTGTGCTGAATCATTTGTACATACGGTGGTTGGAGTGCTGATATGGGAGGGCCTGGCGTGAAACCGCTCTGGCGATCTGTGGAGGTGTGTAGGGGGGGGGGGGTGAAAAAGAAAAGAACGCAACTCAAGAGATGATGCAGCGTACATGTTTCTATGTGGAACAGGCAAGCACATAACTAAACTACAAGGCAAAAGGGGGATAAACATTGTAAGAAAATTTCTTGCTCAACTAGATAAATCCAATTCAAATATCGCCGAGGTCGACTTGGAGAGGAGGGACATCCTCAGGAAGTCGGTGTGGAAGAGGGAGAGGCAGAGGAAGAGGGGCGTTGTGTCTCCTACTAGTCACCACGCATGTCTTACACTCTCAAGTTTTTTTGCTGATCGCCTGGAACAATGAACGAAGAAGTCAAGTCCTACGTAATGGAGGGATAACGGGACAAGCCAGTGGAAGCACAAGGTCATTTTTTAGATCTACGAGACAATTTGTTGGTTTTTGCCTTTTTGTTTCCTGGTTCGACGCTGTGTTCAATCGGAGGAGAAAACCTATCCATGCATAATCGTTTGAAATTTAACCACCCACCAGACTAAAACACATCTTGTGGTGGGTTTTTTTGTCGTTGCCTGTATGGCTCCTCGCTCCCTCTTGTGTAAACCGTAAAAGATGTGGAAATTTCAGCATATCCCGAAGGTGAGAGGGCAAAAGAAAAAACTGGAAAGCCTTCTTCATTCCTTGCTTTGTTTTGGGGAGCCAGTCTGTTCAGAGCATTGCGTCTTGTATTTGGAGGTGCATGAGGGACAGTGGTGGTGGCGAGCGAAGGAGAGCAAAAAGGTGCCCGTCATATCCTTTTTTTTTTGCAGTTGTACAAAAAGGAAAGGTCTGGTACTATTTAACTCACATGATAGGTTGCCTTTGTTTCTATCAGGGCAAGGTAACGGTGACCACCACCACCGCCAAACACTGACCCACACACGAACAAAAGCTAAACCAAGCAGTGGCCTGTGGGATTTTCTGTTGCTCCTTGTTTTTTTTATTTGAGTTGTAGCAAGCTATTTCCAATTTGTAACAAGATCACCACCAAAAATAATTCGCACTGTATACCCACCCACCGCTGGTGTACAGTCTGTCTGTCTCGTTTTATCCGAAGGAGAATTTGTTTGTTGTTTTTTTTCTTTGGCATCTTTTTATTGTTTTTTCGCCATCTCACTTTAACTCACAGATTGCAAAACAAATGAACAAATCTGCACTACGGTGCTTTAGGCTAACCTCGCAAACAGAAGATTGGGGGCATGACACAGGCGTAGGCTGATGGTAGTGAAGGTAACAGAGGTCAACGCTTTTGCTGAGAGGGAAGATGAACCATCTGTTGGAAGCACCTTGTTAAAATATTACAATAATAATAAAATTTTTTAGTGCCACAAACTCAATTCAAAAAAAACCAAGATGCATAAATGCCCTTCTTTGTGTCACTTTGTTTTTTTTTTTTTTTTTTTTTTGTAATTTACATTAAACACATTTTTTTCTTCTTTCTTTTTGGAATATTAATTCCCTTTCTCCCTCCTGTTTAAAATTCGATTCATATATATTCAAAAAAAAGATTTATAAAATTGACTTTCTTTCTTCTGGTTTGGAAAAATTTGTTGTTCATCTTTTCATGTTTTTTTGGTTCTTCCCAGCCAGTGTGATTTCCAAAAATATATCACGCCAATCATGAGAAAAATATCCCGAATCGTTTTCTACGGTCGTCCCAAATAGTTCCTACCAACCCGACCCAAACCAGAGAAAAAACTTTCGTCATTCGATTCCTCTTGTGGGAGAGGGAAGGAAAAAAGAGAATGGATTGATAACCCCCCTAGTGATGGCCCCCCCCCATTTCCTTCAGTTTCCGCCTGGGTGGTGTGTGGGTTTCCAACGTGACACACTGAATCCCGTCCATTTGCACACGGTTGCTCGGGGATAACTGACTACGAGCATTTAGTTCCAGATACATATAAATGAAAAAGGGCGTACCCAATCAACCACTACAGAGATAATGTCACGTGTTTTGCGCGTTTGGGCACGACCAAAAGTGCGTGTCAAATGACCAAAAACAACAATCAAAGTGCGAGAGAGGAAAAAAACCGACAAAAAAATTCCCTCTCTCACATTCTAAGTAAACGAAACCAAAAAAAAAACAAATTTTTCTATTTGGATAAACGTTCTCCAAGGATTTATACAACCGAAATTTTTACTGGAAACAATCAATCAGGGCTAATCAGGCTGACTTGTATCAATCAATCCAGTAATCGATAATCCACATTCTTTTGAACTGAAACAATCACCATCCCATAACACCCAGGACAATACCCAACAGAAACAGAGAACAAGAGAAAAATATTCCAGCATGAGTGCTTCGCCAGGGGAAGAAAATAGACCAACAACAACAACAACAACAACGACGGTCGTACAGGATGAAGATGTTGCAAATATTCCTTCACATACCATACTTCAACAACAGGATAACGATGATGGCAGCACTAGCGATAGCCAAGCCGATATTCCGCCTGCTATAGAATCAGCTGAAGAGTTGAACGCAAACCAGTTGGATGAAAAACAAATGGATGAAATCCAATCGCTCAACCAAGATAGTGTCAGTAACGTTGGTCTGGTGTCACCTCCAGAAGAGGGCGCTGATCAACCAGAAGCACCTGTTGATGCCGAAGAAAAACAAGAACAGCAAGAGGAAGAGGAGCAAGAACAGGATACGCCCGTTGTTGAAACAAGTGAAGCACCTCAAGAGCAATCTGTTGAGGCTGTTGAAACACAACCAGAGCCAATTAGTAACCCTGTTGAAGAGTCTTCTGCTGAAGTCGACGCGCCTACAGGAGAAACGGGTGGTGAAGGTACTGATGGTCCCCAAGAAAGCAGTTCGTCGCCAGATAACGGTAACAACTTATCTGAAGCCCCAACTGAAGAATCTTCAGAAGAAGAGGGAGAGGCAGCTACTGCAGAAGCAGCTGCTAACGCAAACACCAATGATGGTGCCACTGCTGAAGAACAGAATGATGATGACGACGACGACGGCGAAATGAAGTTGGATATACCAGACATTCCAGAATCAAGCGAGCCACAAGAAGATCAACCACAAACTCAACAAGAACAGCAGGGTGATGATGAAGATAAAATGGACATTGATGTTCCTCAGGAGACAGCGATTGCTTTCCAGCCTTCCGCGTCAGAGAACAGACAGTTTGAGGAAGAAGAAAGCAAACAAGAATTGGGTGAAGATGAAGAGTTGAAGAACATTCAACATGATGATCCTTCCTTTGATGGCGAGTTCAATGTGGATGACTACGACAAGGCTAACGACGACTTGGAAGCGTCTGTCTTGATGAATGACGAGGATTTGGATTTGGACTCTAAACAAGAGGCTCCACAAGTTAGTAAACCGCAACCAGAACCAGCACCTGCTCCGGTACCAACTGAAGCACCAGTGGCAACAACAGAACCAACAGGACCACCACCAACTGCACCCACCGCCGACAACTCTGTTGTCCCTGCTCAAGCACCTGTGTCTGCACCTGTGCCACCGGTTGCTACCCCTGTTCAAATCAAAGAAGAAAAACCAGACGGGTCTATTCCAAATCTCCAGGAAATTTTCCCAAGGGTTCTTGATCCTGAGCCAGTCACTGCCACTTCGAGCTCAACTGTCGATACTCCTATACTAGACGCTGCTAGAGCTGTGCCTGTGCTGGAAGAAAGCAAAGACACCACTAATGGCGTCGCAGAAGAAGAGGAGGAGGAGGAAGAAGACGAAGACGAGCCCGAGGAAGCTCCTAGACCTAAACCTGTGTACAAACAGACTCACTTGATCGTCATACCGTCCTACTCAAGCTGGTTCAACATGAAGAAGATCCACAAGATTGAAAAAGAGTCCTTGCCTGAATTTTTCGACACAACCCATCCATCGAAGTCACCCAAGCTTTACGTCAATTATAGAAACTTCATGATAAACTCTTATAGATTGAACCCCAACGAGTTCTTAACATTAACTTCGTGCCGTCGTAACTTGGTTGGTGACGTTGGTACTTTGATGAGAGTGCATAGGTTTTTGAACAAATGGGGTCTAATAAACTACCAAGTGAAGCCACAGTTCAAACCTGGTTATGCACTTGAAAAAATGCCAAATGGCCAACCAGTCGACTTGCCTTACACTGGAGAGTACCATGTGAAGCTTGATACTCCTCGTGGGTTGTTCCCATTTGACACATCAAGAATACCTGTCGAGAGACTTGACGTCAAAAGGTTGAAGAGTTTAATTGCTGGTGATGGAAATCCTACTGTTGATCAGAATGGCAACAACACTGAACACACCAACAACAACAACAATAAGAAACATGGTTTACTGGATGAATCTGCACAGCAACGAGGGCAACCACCAGCTAAGAAACGCAACGACGGATGGACTACTGAAGAGTACAATTCTTTGGTGAATGCCGTCAAGACTTTCAAGAATGACTGGTACAAGATTGCTAATGCTGTTGGATCAAACAAGACTCCACAACAGTGTATCCTTAAGTTCTTGCAATTGCCATTGGAAGATAAATTCAACCCGATTAAAGATGGTGACACTGGTAGTATAAACTTGTTGAAGTATGCTCCAAATTACCCAGTCAGTTCACTTGATAACCCGGTGTTGTCGAATTTGGCATTCATGACCAAATTGGTTGACAGGAACGTTGCTAAAGCTGCCAGTGAGGCAGCTAGGAAAGCCATGGACGAGTGCATCGAGAATAAAGTGGATCAGGTTTACAACGTCAACAAGGACAGTAAACCAGAAGCAGCTAATGGTTCTGCTGACAGAGAAGCGACTGCTGAAGATGCCATTGCCACTACCTTTGGTATCATTGGTGGAAGAAGTCACTTGTTTTCGAGTTTTGAAGAAAGAGAGATGCACAAGATTAGTTCGAGCATTGTGAACCATGAAATTTCAAAGATTGAAACTAAGCTCAGTAAAGTGGAAGAGTTGGAGAAGATCTATGAACGTGAAAGGCAACATTTGGCTAAGCAACAAGAAGAATTGTTCATTGACAGAATAGCATTGACCAAATCAACAGTTGGCGTGATCAAGAAGCTAGAAGAGGCTATCACATTAGTTGAAGGTGGAAACAAGGACGCGGTGGCGAACTTGATAAACGATGCCAAATCTTTGTTATACAAACCTACAAGGCAAGCATTGGAAGAAATCGGTACAGCCAAGGGAGATTCAGGCACAACACTCAAGGCTGATCCTGATTCAACCTCACAGGATGACAATATGAAGCCATTGTCGTTGAAGGCACTACAGAGTTTCAAGATATGGGCACCATAAGAATGACATATAATATTTGTAAAGAGTAATAGTTTTAATAGTTTTCATTTCTTTGATTTATACATTCATACAGTATATACATTGTTTAATTTAGGTGTAATTTAATACTAATTGTTACATATTTAGATCTTTAGGGTTGTTTTGTAATTGTTTCAAGCTTATACTCCAGGTCGTGCTTCGAGGGATAAAAAAAAAATTCTGAACATGACGTGAACCACTCCGTCAGGAACTTTTCGGTTTCATTTGTTGTAAGGTTTCTTTCAACAAGACCACCATCATTATCAACCACATCCTAATCAGTCGTATCATTGTCAAGATTAGGTACGTATTCAAGATAGTGTGGGTATTTTAGTAACGGATTATTCATTAGCACTACTAATTTTTTTTCCTTGTTTATCTTCAAGGAATAAACAATTCAAGTTTTCTGAAACATAGCAATAAACCAAGAAGGAAGGACGTATAGGGTATGAGTAAGGAGAATCAATCTACTATAATGACAGATACACAGCCGGCTACTGATGTCCTTTCGAACGAGGTTCGTCTTGATGATGAACATGAGGTTACCGAAGATGGATTATTCATAATTGATCAAGGGAGTAATGAGAGTGGGCATACTTCTGGAACCATCGATGTCAGCAAGAACGGATCGCAGGATAAAGAAGAAGAGGTAGAGTTGACGTTTGATGACGATGAGTATGTGATTAATCAGGATAACTCGAGTGACGATGGTTTCGAAGGAGGAGAGAAGATGGGGGGCGCTGACCAAGATGACGATGAAGTTGCAGTGGTTTTGGAGGTTAGCAACGATGATGACGAACCTGAAGTATTGGAAGTATCCGAAGTCAAGCATGAAGAAGCACCAGAGGAACAAGAGGAGAAACCTTCAAAAGACCAAGAGCCTGCAAACCCAGAACTGGAGGTAATCCCAGAGGTTCGAACCTCAAAAGACGTCAGCACTGAAGAGCAGGCAGAAGAAGAGAGCATTGAAATCATCATAAACGAAGATAACGAGAAGAGCGACTATGCCGAGACTTCCAAAGAGTCCGTGGATGATATTGAGATGATCCCCCAGCTGCAGCAGACAGAGCAGAAATCTACAGAACACGAGATCAATGAGGATTTGGACGATGTTATCACCTTGACTGAAGATCCCGAATTTGCGCAACCTACAGAATCAGCAACCACAACGACCACCATTGACGACCACAAAATTCCAATCTACTTGACCTATTCCGAGCACAAGTTCCTATTATTTCCATTCGAGCAAGAGCAAGACCTTCCATATATATTTGAAGATATCGACCAGTGCTACAAACCAATTGAGGATTTCTTTGTTGACATACGGGAGAATCATCAATTCAACGAGATTGAACCAATTTTGGTATCCGAAGAATTGATTCTCACCATTCCGCAATTTGAAAGCTTAAGAATGACTGAAGACAATGTGTACTGTCGTGAAATCGGCATTAGTGACTTTGTCAATTTGTTCAAACGACTCAGTGATGCAACCAAGGATAAAACCAAGATACCCAGCCATCTAACATTCGAGTTAACAACCCAGCCTAGATTCATTACTAAATACAACGCATTGGTTGATGATTCACAGGATACTACAAACGGAGGATTCGATCAAATAGATAACAACGAAGAACCCGAACTGCTAGAAGAAGACGACGACGACGACGACGACGAGCCGATAACCAAAAAAAGAAGAATCGAGTAAAGTGCCATTGTATTTGTACGTTTCTATACTAGAATTTTTCTCCTCTCTCTATCAATCTTACAATACAAATCCTTTCTCTTTTAACTTCAAGTATAAGCCGGAGTCAATATACTTCTGCAACGTCGGTTCACCAGTCAACCCTTTTCTTCGTCTCGTTTTCAACATAAAGTCTCTAGCCAAGGACAGTTCCGGGACGGGTTTCAAACTCGGCAACTCTGCATTAACGTCCAATGGATCACCAGGCACGACGTCCCAGTTCGAAAACACCAACGACAAAACCGCCTGGCCCAGCGTATGCAACTTCAAGTCCGTAGTCAACCCGACCGACTCAATCACGGGCACGTACCCCAAGACTTCAAAGTACGGCGTTCCGGGCACGGGATCCACGGAGTCTACGAACCCGCGTCTCTGCTGTAGTAGCTTCCTGATCACGTTGATCGCCTTGTGCGTGCACGTGGACGCCAATTGGTAGATAGGTTCCATTAGCCGCGGTTGGGCGGTTAAGAACCCCGTGTAGCATGCCCTTCTGCTCATCGGTATGATTTGGGATGATGTCACGGAAGAGGTGTTATTGGTGATGACGTCAAGGATCTTGAATTTTGTGTTCCGGATAGGCTCATCGCATAATGGCCCTTGGTTGACACTCCATTTGAAACCCTGGATGATGGAGGACTTGTAGTTGTTGAGTTCCACCTTGGGTGTTTCGGACTCGAGGGTGTCGTCGAGGAGTATGTCGGGCGTGGACAAGTCGCTTGGTCCGAACGCCCAGACGGATCGCGACGCAAGTGAGTCCCAGTTGAATTCCAGACGAAGGATCTTGGAAAGTTCACGCGGTGACATCTGGTCGAGGTTCAAGTGGCCTGACTCGATGGATTGCGAGAGGTTGAAGTCGTCGAGGGGTTCGGCGGTGATGGCGATCCGGAAGTCGTTGGACGGGTTGGCGATGCTGATCTTGGTGAAGGAGGCGACGGTGCACGTCTCAGAGAATTTCGCCATGACGTCGCTGATTTTGATCTCGAGGTCGTCGGTGAAGAAGAAACGCAAGTCGTGAAGAATGCAATCCATGTAGAATTCCCCAGGGGAGAGAATAACGTGCTCGCCACTTTCTTCGACGTTGATGACGCTTGATAGGTAGCTCTTGTTGATTTTGCGCAACCCCTCGAGGAGGATTGGTAGTTCCGAGGGGTTCTCTGGTTCAATTGCAACTTTGAAGACTGAGTTGGTGGAGTATTTGGGGGTGTCAAAAGTATAATCTAGTGTTTCTGAACTGGACGTGATGGTTGCTCCCTTTTTGATGACCGAATCGATTCCCTCGATGATCACAATAGCACCGGGGTTAGCTTCTTCTAGTGGAACGTTGTATCTCCCGCCAGGTAAATATATCCCTTTGATAGTGTCGACCTTATAGTCCTCTTTGTCCTCATTGAAGTTGTCACCATATACTTTCACTCTATCTCCAACCTTAACACTTCCTTTGTGAATCCTAACCAAGGCATTGAATTTCTTTCCATCGGGCGATTCAATGAGCTTAGTGACTTCTCCAAGGACTTCCACAGGGATGTCTTTCGCCGATATACCACGCAACCATCTCGTGTTTGCATGTTGCGGTGATGGCAAGGACAACGCAACTGCCAGGACGAACCCAGCGTGATTATCAAAGATAGCCTTAAACACAGACTTCAACAACACTTGTGGATCTTCCTTGTATTCCGCTTTATGCAACGAAACACCAAAGTTGTCCCATAGAAGCTTCGCGAGTTTCTTATCACTCGGTTCAGCAGTGATGGTGTATGTGACGATCTTATACACTGGCTCCAAGACAAACGCAATGAACAGTCTCGGGAGTTTCCCATCCTGTGAGTCCATTGTAAACTTGTGACTCTCGGCGTCGTAGTAATACTCTCCCCATAGCTTCCCACTGAAGTCAACCTCCGAATCGTACAACTGCGCAAAACTTTGCAACGTGAATGAAATCTCAAAGACGGAGCTAGCAAAGACAACATTATTGAGCTCCGGTGACAAATCTTTCCGATTAGTATAACTCGCCACCAACGGATGTGATTCAATATAGTCGTTGATATCATCAACGATGTACTGCAACTTCAAGTAGGCGTCTTTTACAGGTAGTCTCAAGTCCAAGATTAGTTTATCCAATTTATTAAGCACCACAACCACGGGCAAATCATTCCTTATAATCTCATCAACCAACAACTTATCCCTCGTCGTCAACCCCAGCACCACGTCAATCAGCAACACCGCCCCATCCACGGTGTTCAACCCGGCAAGCACCTCGTCGTTGAAATCCACATGGCCGGGCGTATCCACCACGTTCATCACATGCGACCGACCCCGCATGTCTTCAAGCAAGAGGCTCACGCAGCACGACTTTATCGACGCCTCCCGCTCGATCTCGAGCTTGTGGGTGTCCAAGAACCGCAACGGCTTGAACCCCTTCAGGGGGGCGTCATTGGTCGAGATCGACAGCGCGTGCGTGACCAACACCAAGGAGTCGATGAATGTCGTCTTGCCCGATCCGAGATTGCCCAATACCGCCACGTTCCGTATCCTATCGGGAACAGAATTCATCGTTGATATGAGGTACTCGCGGGAGTACGTCAACTCCGGGAGGCTGGACGGCGTGGCTGTGGTGTATTCGACTTTCATTTTCTTGTCGATGACGGGCTGGATCACGGGATCATTGGAGATCTCTTGATCTTGACCAATGTAGATCGTCTCGGCCGCGGTGGACTGGATGGTGGACTTGATTAGGGATGTGCTCGTGGACTGTTGGACAGGGACTTCTTCTTCGTTGTCGCTGTGTTCGATTGCGAGTGAGGGCAAGTCGTCATTGGAGTTCTCTGCATCTGAACCTCCGATGTAGTTACCGAACTCATCGTATAAGTCGTCGTCGGAGTCCATTGTATGGTGGGGTGCCGTAGAAGGTGTGTTTTGCTCCTAGAGATTTTTTTGTTTTTGTTTTGGGCATCATCATCGAGAAGCGGGTGAAATTTTCCATCAACTCTCTATCCACAATCCAATTAAGCTAGAACTAATGAATTTTTTTTATACTTTAAAGAATAATACACTATAGAAATACGTATTTCCCCCTTACGCCTAAGACAACGTTTGGTACTTTCTCAATTCCGTAAACAAGGTCTGTAATTGCACGTCCGACACCTTATTAGTCAAGCTAGGTATCAAGCTCTTTGCCTCTTCCGAGTCCTCGCACTCTAACGTCCCCAACTGTGCCAACTCAAAGGGGTGCAACGGCTCATTACAATGCTCGCTAAAGTCATTCAACAACTTCTCGACCGTCTCAACACACGACGTGTTCTTGAACCGGGAGAAATTCGTCAAGTAGTTTAAGGTCTTATGCACAACTTCGTTCGAATTAGGCCCCGCTAATTCGATATTCGAAATCTCGTCCTCCTTCTCATCAACATCATCGTCCTCCTCCTCATCACCATCCCTATCTCCGCCAACATCCCCCGTGTCTATCCCGTCCCCCCCGTGACGATGATGTGAGTCTTCGTCCATGGAGTCGATTCCCCCATTCCTGCCATTGCTCAGCAATCCGTTACTGTTCTTTTTCTTCTTGTTGCTGCTCTTCTTGCGCTCTTTCAAGGCGGCACGGATCAACAATCTCGCCTCAGACACGTTCAACGCAATCAACTTCTGCTTCTCGCCCTGGTTCGTGATCTGATCTAGCTGGAACTCCGGCCCGAGCTTCAACACCGCCGAGTTCTCCTCGTCGTCTATGTTCTGCGTGGCTACTTTTCTTCTTCTCACCCCAAGGGCACTTGTCGAGACATTCATCTTGTGGCTATGCTAATTATTAGAATGTGTGTGTATGTGCTGTGGCGTAGTCTATCAGGTGAAAGTGAGTGGTGGTGGTGTTGTGTTGTGTGAGATAAATAGTATGTGGCTGGGACGTTTTAGGTTATGTACAGATCTCGTCGTCGTTCTTGAACAGTCGACTTTGTTGTCTTTGCTTTGGTGATATTTTTGAAAGATTTTTTTTCTGTGGTTCTCGTTCGGTCGGGAAATACAAAGTGGTGGGGACACAACAAATCAGGTGACCATTTCACACGGGCCATACACTCATGTGACTACTGCAACACTTCAACTGGTCCTTTCTTGCCGTGGGAGGGCAACTCGAAAAATTATAAATTAAAAAACCTAATAAAACTAAGTACTTAACCAAGGGTGTTTCAATGCTTCCTGAGGAGTCAATCTCTCTAACGGATTCCAGTTTAGCACCTTGGTGAGAAAATCAACCAACAACTCTCTTTCCTGCATCTCTTTTTCAACCATCGAGTTTGTCATTTTCTTGGATGGCAATCTATAATTCATAATGATGTCTCTCAAAGCCTTATGCTTGAAATAATTCTTGTTTTCCTTCTCATGAGCAGGCTTGCCCTTCTTCTGTTCCAAGAACTGACAATACTCTTCGTAGGATTTGAGCGCGTAGTTCGGTTTGTCATCAGCTGTTTTACCAGGGACTTTCTTGAAAAAGTTCAAAGCGTTCTTAGCATGAAGCAACATGTGGAATGGAGGGGGCCCAATCATCTCGACAATTTTGTACAACATGTTGTATTCGGATGTACCAGGGAATAACGGGAGACCAAGGAACAACTCACCAACGATACAGCCCAACGACCACATGTCGATTGATTCAGTGTACAGTAGACCAAGGATGACTTCCGGTGAACGGTAGAATCGACTTTGAATGTATGAGTAGACGGTGCTTCTACTGAAACAGGCTGATCCAAAATCAATCACTTTAATCTGCGGGGCATCGCCAGTGACCAACAATATATTCTCGGGCTTCAAGTCACAATGTATCATTTGGAAACTCTTCAACTCATGCAAGCCTTGCAAGAGCTGTTTGGAAATTATCTTGACCAAACGCATGTTGAGTCCCTGGAACTGGTTCTGTTTGATCAACTCATACAAGTTGGAGGCGAGCAACTCAAACACCAAACACAAATGTTCCTTGTGCATAAATGTATCCAACAAACGTATGAAGCTCTTGCCGTCACTGTTAGTGTTTAAAAACTCCAATAACCGGACCTCTGTAAGCGACTGGTTCATGTATGCAGGTTTGGACTTGATGACCTTGACAGCGCAGACAGATTGGTTGGTTAAATTTTGGCATTTAACGACTTGTCCAAACGTTCCTGACCCTAGCAAGTCCAACACCATGTATTTCTTTCCCTCTTCGCTTCCAAGCACATCATTAACGTATAATATATAGTCGCTGTCTTCGTTATCATAACCATTGTTGTATTTGGGTTCCAGTGGTTTCGTCAATACTCTCTTGGGGTTTGTAGATTTCGAATACTGGAATTTGCGTGGTTGACATATGCTGTATGATTCAGTCAAGTACACGGACAATGCATTGACTGGAGAAATGTGGATGGAATTGACGGAGCATCTTCTGTACTTTGGCTGTTGATGGTATTTAGGAGTCAATTCCAACTTGTTGTAAATCTTTCTTGCCTTTGGAGCCGGTTTGTATGTCTTGAGGAGCTTCTGGCTTTGTAATGCCTGTTGGTATTGTTGGTATTGGATAATCAGGGCCGAGCGGCCAAGACGCGCGGGCGGCAAGTAGTATGCGGCTGCTGGGGAGTTCGGATCTATTGGTTGCTGTGCCAGCGGTTGTGGTTGTGGTTGTTGCTGTTGGCGGTAGTGGTTGGGTAAGACGGCGAGGGATGATCTTCTATTAGCAGCCGGGACGGTACCCAAGCTTGGGTTGTTCAAGTACTGGTGCCCTGCCACACCAGCAGGGCCGGACGGGTATGCACTATTTTGTTGACTGAAACCTCCAAAGGGGTTGTAATAAGTGCCGTCTATGGCGGCGGACATCCTGCGGTCGTTGCCTCCCAAGCTGACTTCTTGATTCGAAAAGTATTGGTTGAAGGGGTTATCAGCACGCGTGTGAGGGTGGATATAAGGGGGCACGTTATTGTTCTTATTGTTATCGTACTCGTAGGTAGTGGGTAATTGGTTGGCAAAGGACAATCTCTTGTTTAAAGACGGCTGCTGTTGCTGTTGTTGCAACAACGGTATCTGGTGGGATTTGGTGGGGGACTGTGATAAGGATGAGGATAGCATGGACGAAGTAGGACTCGCCTGCTGTTGCTGCTGTTGCTGTTGAGAAAACCATGGGTTTCTGAAGCCAGGCATCTGTTGAGGTTGGCGCAGGTATTGTTCTGAGGCATTGGGGATCAAGTCAGGGTTCTGTTGTTGTTGGAGTTGTGGTGAATGCTGAGATTGTTGCTGTTGGAGGTGAGATTGAGGTTGAGATTGAGATTGAGATTGAGGTTGCTGTTGTTGGTGTTGTGGCTGATAAACGGGGGGCGGCAAATGCCAGTTTCCACCTATTGAGTTATGCCTGTTGTAGTTGTAGTTGTTGTATGCCATGGGATGTTAGTGTGGAGGGAGAGAGGGAGGGAGGGGTGGTGGATTGGGTGTGATGAAGAAGTGTTCTAGAGAGATAGGTGGGATGGTAAGAATTTCGATTTCTTGAGTGATTTTTTTCTTTCTTGTTTCTCTGTTGGAATGTGAGAGTGAGAGAGTGAGAGAGTGAGTGAGTGAGTGAGAGTGAGGGTAGTGGAAAAATGGTTCGTAAATGGGAGGTTGACGCCGGAGTGAGTTAGACAGGGCAAAAAGTGTGGTGTAAAGTGTGTGGTAGTTGATTGGGGGAGTGTGTTGGTTGTAGTAATACTAAGGATAGTTTGGTGGGGGACAGATGAAGATGTTGAGTGTGTACTAGTGTGTGGGTGTGTGGGTGTGGGTGTGGGGGTGTGGGTGTAGTAGTAGTAGTAGTAGTGGCAGCAGCAGGAGATCAGTTGGTGATAATTGAATGATTCAAAAATTGGACAATATGAAATTTGCCTTAACCAGTACTGTTAACTATGTACAGTAAAGGGCAGCCGGGCCAACACAAGTCAGCCAAAAAATACAAAATATAATAATCACCAGGTCGTGTACAACTACACACACTTTTTGTTCCTTTTACTGGTTGAATGACAAACGTATACTTTGGTATCTTTCTACTACATTACTAAAAAAAAACACCCTCAATTGCTTCTCCACTTACACCACCCACCTTATCGTGTTATCTAGTGCAACAACAACTAGTGGAACGGCGGAGAACAACTTGTGGGTGGTGGGTGATGAGTGGGGAGTAAAATGGGCGCTAGGGCAATCTCACCATTTTTTCTTCCCCTTCTCTCCTTCTCTCCTTCTCCTTCTCGCTTTGTGTCCGCCGGTGGGTGCAATTACTCACTGCGGGCGAGTGGGCCCAGAGGACGACAGAGGGCGGGGGAGAATCCTCACCAATTACACAGGAAATACAGCTGATAACCACTGAGGCAGTAGTTGCCGTAAATTGTGTTAAAATTCCCATCATGCACTTTTTTGACGATTCAACTGACGACACCACTCACCCACCCACACACTCACTCTCTTTGGCTTGTTATTCTCCCGAGACTATCACCAAATCTTCCACGCTTCAAACCCCCCTTTTCCGAATCTACCACCACAACCATCTCCTAGAGTGAGGTTACAGAAAATCGTATTCATTGCTTATTACATCATCCATATACAATCTATACTAAAAAATTGTCACCACCTTAAAAAACAAAGAAGACAATAAAACGGAATTTCACAAATTTTAGACTTTGCCAGGTTTCATTCTTGTTCTATAGATCGTCAACACTAGACTAAAAAGATCCAAACTTCCCTTATCCCCATTAATACTAAACCCATACTGATTCTCCAACTGTGTCCGCAACCCTTCCGAAATTCTCACCCGTTTCCGATTATGAAACTCCCTATTAAGCACCACATTCTCATTGGTATACATATCGTCAAATAAATACTCCCGCAACAAGATCAAGTCATGGTTATTGATCTCCGTGGTGCCCAAAAACGCCAGGTTGTTAACCAACAACTCCACACAGTGCACAAACTGCTTCGTGAAGCTATTGATCTCCCTGAGCTTGTAGAATAGATTCTTGTTGATCTTGTAGAAGTTCTTGATCAATAGACACAACTTCTCAATGAGCTGCGTGCAGTTGAAGATCAAAATCTTGTAGTACTGCTGCATCTTGATGCTGATATAGCCCTTCTTGTCAAACTCAATAAAACGCCGGTTTTGCAACTCACTCACCGTCTTGCCGAAAAATGGTAGGCGTTTCAACTGCGACGGATGATAGCCAGAAAATGGCTTTATCTTGAATGAGATTAATGCTTGGTCATAGGTATCCATTGGTGTGGCAAAAAAAAGGGTTGTCTTCGAAAGAAAAAGAAGGAAAATCAATCAAAGGGGGCACCTCTTACTTCCCCCCTTCCCTTTTATACCCTTTTGAATTTCCTTGATATGCTAGGGCCCACTTTTTTTTTTGCAATCATTTAAGCTTGTTTTTTGCAATGAGACAAAAGAAAGGGAAGTCTGGGTATGAAGGTCGTGTCCCCCGTCCAAACCACAAAGAAAAAATTTTCTACACTGTTTGGCACTTCCACTCATTCACTCACTGTCGCCTAGAGTAAAAGAAATTTTTCAAGCCCGATTTCCTTACCCTCCAACTATCACCACTTATCTATCTAACTACTTACCAACCACACATCACACATAATGTCCGCAGACCATACCAGAGATCCATGTCCAATAGTAATCTTGAACGACTTCGGCGGTGCTTTCGCGATGGGAGTCATCGGTGGGTGCGTGTGGCACGGAATCAAGGGTTTCCGTAACTCGCCCCACGGCGAGCGAGGCTACGGTGCTCTCTCGGCCATCAAGGCCCGTGCGCCCGTTGTCGGGGGTAACTTTGGTGTCTGGGGTGGGTTGTTCTCCACGTTTGACTGTACCGTGAAGGCTGTGCGTAAGAGAGAAGACGCCTGGAACGCCGTCATTGCGGGCTTCTTCACCGGTGGCGCCTTGGCCATCAGAGGGGGCTGGAAACATACCAGAAACTCAGCTATCACTTGTGCGTGCTTGTTGGGTGTCTTTGAAGGTGTCGGAATGATGATGCAGAGAATGCAGGCACAGCCTACTATGGCCCCGGTGTACCCTGATGAAGCTCCAAAACTTGCCGCTTAGACGAAGGGGGATGATGATGATGACTTGTATATATTTCGATTCATTTTTGCTTGGGTTTTCGAGAGGTTGTGATTAGGTGGTTTCTTGAAATTTGGAGGGGGGAGGGAGTTTATAGATGGCTGCCAGTCAGGCTGGTTGGTGTTCTTCGCCCCCATCACTCTTTTGTACGATACTGTTGTTTTAATGAAGAAGGATAGTCTTTGAAAGGTTCCAAATAACTGTATATACATATGAAGAACATATAACTCTATAAAACGATAAATACAAAACCAGCATAAATAAATCATAAAATAACATTCTAACGACGTGATGCAGCGTCTTCTTTATTGGCATCAAAGATAACTTCATTCTCGCTTTCTGTAGACAACCCGCTGGAGCTAGGTTCGATTTCGTCGGTGTTTGGCTGTAGTTTCTGATATCCATTCTTCTTGCTCTTCTTCATGTCTAACCCATTGTCCACGATATCTTCTTCTTCCTCTTTGTCATTACTGCCATCTTTTAACTCAATCTCATCTTCATCATCGCCAATAACCACGAAATTGTTCTTGTCGATAGTCGCAAGGTTGGCTCTTCCAACAGATTCAAGATTGTGCAATTCGAAATAATCAGTGTCTATCGCAGGACCAGTGAAACTCTTCTGGCCCCATGTCCGGTATCCCAAACTTGCAATGGCAAAGAACAAGATGATCACCAAGACGGCATAGTTCATGTTGGAAGCCGTCAAGTTCTTGATTACGGGCGGCATGCAGAGGATGATGACGGATAAAAACACCCAAAAGATCGAGATCCCGTTGATCACCCAGCCAAGCTTGCCGAGCTTGAACGCGGCTCCTTTGATCTTCTTCCTCTTGTTCAACATTAAACACAAGATCGGGAGTCCGTTGGCTAAAGTCAAGGAAACAACGGCGGCGCCCATGAATGCGTTGAAGGCGGATCTGGAAATCAAGGACAACAAGGACAACACGGCACATACTGACATGGACAAAAACAAGGCGTTTCTTGGGATAGTGTACTCTTCAATGGAGTTGACTTCGGTCCATAAATGGGCAAATGGCAAACCACCATCTCTTGCCAAAGCATAAGTGCTTCTGGAGGCAGTGGTCAACGATCCGATACTTTGGAATATGACAGTACCGATCATTAGACAAGCCATTAGGAACGATATGATGTACGACTCGGTGGACAACTTGAAGATCAAATCAATGGGCATGATGTTTGGCGTCTCATCCAACAAAACTTCAAGTTCTGGCAAGATGGTCAAAATTGGTATGATAAAGATGATACCCGTGACAGTGGCCATAAACACAGCACTGACTGCACCTTTCGGCACGTTCTTCTCTGGTTTCTTGACTTCATCAGTGATCGAGAACAACATACCATACCCAGTTAAGGTAAACGACGAACTTTGCAACCCAACAATGAACGCCAACGGATCGGGCCAGCCACTTCTTGAATTATCGAAGTTCGTCAAGATCTCTTTAATCGAGTTTGTTCTTTTGGCAAAAAAAATCAACAAGAAATCAATGGCCAACACCGTGTAGATCGTCCATAGGATACACATCTTGTTAACCCTTTCCAAATACCTCGAGAACTTGAAATTTATAAACCCCACAATGCCCAAGATCAAAAAGAACACACCAAGAACCCAAAACCTATCCTCCTTATAATACACGTCCTTCAACCCAAAGATACTAAGTATGAACTGCGCCCCGGAAAACATGATACTGATCGCATAAGTCCAGTTCCCAATCAACAAAAACCACCCGGTGAACCAGCTCAGCACTAACGAGTACTTCTCATTGCTCAACACGGCGCTGAAGTGGTAGACTCCTCCAGCAGTAGGGTACTTTGAGCTTATTTCACTGAGGCTAAGAATGACACATATCGAGAAGAACCCCACGATGATCCAGCCATAAAGGATCGTGACGTTGGCGCCGTCCATTAACGAGATCCATAGCGTCGACGAGAGGCCAAACGGGACACCCATCACGGAGAACCCGAGCCCGATCACGGACGTAACCGTCAACTTCCGCTCCAAGTCCTGCTTGTACTTGAAGTGCTCCACCTGCTCGACTTCATCGTCGTCCTCCCGGATCAACGTCTCGAGAAATCGCACCGGCGCCAGTGTGCCGATGTCGCTGAGGATATGCGATGTGTATGATGGTGGTGGCGAGGTGGGGGATGGGAGGGCGGAGGAGGAAGGGGGAGATGTTGGTGAAATAGGGGTTTCCGATGGTGTCACTATCGATGAGTTTGACTCCGCGGTGTGAGGGATGGGTGGACTCATGGTGATTCCTAGACCGCGGACGCTGGTGCTAGATGTGTTGGCTCCCGGCGAAGGCGTGTTTGTTGACATGCAGGTGTAGTTATAGTAGTTTGCTAAGAGAGTGACCTCGTTGGGGGAGGGGGAAGTAAGCTGGGAAGCTGGGAGTGGAAGAAAGGAGAGAGAAAAAAGTGTAGTGTAGTTTGCCCCAAGAACAAAGCCTTGGTGGGATGTGCTGCTGTCTGGTTGCATCGCTTGCACTCACAGCAGACGTCTTCGGTCTTGCCAGCTGTCACACCCTGCACATAATAATAATAATCACATATTATTACTCTCTATCTACTCAATCAGAAATCAAAATCACTATCATTTTCGTCATCTCCTTCACTACTCTTCTCACCATCTCTATTCCTAATAAACACCGGCAAGCTAACACTCTCACTTGTCTTAACATGCACATTGCCCACGTTATCCAACGCCTTCAACACCCCACCAACCGGCAAGTACTTCTCACTCACCAAATAATCAACCACATCGTTCAAATTCGTCACCAACTCCTCTGTTTTCCAATCACAGTACCCGATCCGCAAGCTCAAGCAATCGCCAGCATCGCTCGCAATATAGCTCGTGTTCCCCACGATAGACTCGATCTGTAACGCCACATACTTCGCATCGCACCGCTCATCCTTCAACTTGCCCTCCTTCGACCGTGCCAACTCCGCCCGAGCACTAGGCTTCGCCATCTGCACCACGTACGGCACCTTCTTGTTCTTCGCATAGAACACCTCGCCCAAAACCCCGGGCAAGAACTTCAGCACGCGGATATCGCACACCACCACGTCGTACTCCTTGAACAACCGCACCAAGCTCTTCTTGCTCCTGCTCAAGCCCCTGACTTTCTTCAAAGAGTACACGTCCCGGAACACGTCCTCCGTGGCGCTTCCCTCCGCGGTCAACGCCGCGCGGTACCCCACCGATGGGTCCTTCGTGATCATGAGGATCCGCTGCGTCGTGGGCTTGTCGAGCTTGTGCGTGACGGGAACAATCCGCGGACGATAGTCCTTGGTTCGAACGAGCGGGCTCTTGATGTTGATGATGAGGTGGATGGCGACTTGCGGGTCGTTGGCGTGGTGCTTCTTGAGTGACGAGAGGGACTTCTTCGCCGTGGCATATGCTTCTAGACCTAGTATGAATTCGTTGGGACTCATGTGGGGCAGGTTGTTTGAGATGACCATTGCAAGAGGAGTCGTAAAAAAAAAGATAAAAAAGCTTTGAGGATTTGTTGTATGTGCGTGGTTTGGAGGGATCACGTGCCGTGAGAGTTGATAATTGACATGGTGAAACGTATAACGATATATAAATGAATTTAAAGAGATAAAACTATATGGGTGTACGTAGTTTTGCTTTATATATATATATATTATTATTACAGAAAAGGCATTAAAGTCATAGACAAATAATTAAGTAATTCTTCCATTCCCCCTGGTCTGATGAGGTGTTGGTTCTTCCATATCAATCGCCACGCAATGCACGGATGACTGCTGGTCTTCTCATCATGTATTTGGTCCATTTGTAGACTTCAGGGAACTCGACTTTCAAGTTAATACCGATTCTATCAACGACGTTATTCCAAGGCACGAACGACAAGTCGGCCACCGTTGCTCTATCGCCAACCAACCACACAGGGTAATCGAAGTATCTTGATTGTGACAATGGGGTGGTACCGGCACTATAAGCAGCAGCATTCTCAACGTCCAAGTCCATGATCAACGCCTCTCTTCTTTCAGCGAGCGCCATCTCCACCACGCCATAGACTCTTCTCACCTCGTCGGTGTATCTCTCCACTGCACTTGGCACAGGACACGAGTGGAAGTATCTGAAGTGCAACGCCTGCCCAATCATTGGGGCATGCCCGGAAGTCTGGAAGAACAACCACGAGGAGATCTGACTCTGTTCGATTAAATTATCTGACCACAAGGAACACTCGCCATTTTCTTTCAAGTACTTGGACACCAAGTACAAGATTATGGCACCCAGCTCCCATATGGATGTATTTTCATTGAAGTGGTCGATCAACGCCGGGACTCTTGCGTTTGGATTTATGGTGACAAACTCAGGGGCTCTTTGTTCGCCGTTGTTGAAGTCCAAAAAGATTGTGTTGAACGGCAAGTTCAACTCGGACAATATTATGGCAACTTTGAAACCATTGGGTGCTGATCTATGGGAGAATAACGTGTATCCTTCTGCAGGCTGGTTCTGGAAGAATTGGGTGATTCTGGATTGCTGTTGTTGTGTGGATGCTTCACGGTGTAACTGTTGTTGTAACAAGTTCAAGTTGACTTCATTCTGTTGCTGGTCGGCCAAGGAGACTGACTTTAATCCTGCCGATAAGTTGGAGATTGTGTGTGTATTGTTATTGCTGGGGTTGTTGCCGTTATTGTTGTGGCTGTTTGGTCCGCTGCTAGGTGGGAGTCGCTGGTCTGACATGATTGGTAGTTGTGGGGGGTAAAGATGAAAAAGGGGTGGAAATGCAGGTAGGTGGGTAGGGGCGAGTAGTTAAGGCTTGTGTGTGTGTGGGGTGGGGGGGATGAACGATTTACGGGTAGGAGCACAAGCAGTGATAGTTAAAGAATGAAGATAGCAAGGTCGAGAATACAAGTATACAATTGGATCAGGGTGGGTGGGTGGTTTCCAGTCGTGTAATGTATATATAAAAAGAAGAACAATAAATAAGGTGTGGGACGAAGTGGTAGTAATAGGAGTGATATGTGATCCAGTTGCTTGTGAAGGAAAGAAGAAGTAAAGAAGGGGTGGGTTGAGTTGAGTTGAGTTAGGGTGAGTGGGTTGGGTTGGGTTTGGTTGGTTGTTTTTCTGGTTTCTGTATTGACCTGTCTAAAATTGAGTTGGAAAGAAAATTTTTCTCTCTCTCCCTCTCTCTCTCTCACACACTCTTTGATTAACCACTTTTTAAAGAGGCATACAGGTGGGTTCTCTCCCACTTTCAATCTAAGACACACAGAGAAAGAGAGAGAGTCAGAGCAATAGAAAAAAAGTGGGAGTGGTGCACGACCCTTTGGGTTTTACACCTTAACAGGGTCACAAGGCTGACTATCTGCCAGAGTATATTGCTACTCTTAAACTTTTCTCAAGATAAGCAAATGGTTCACTGATGAATCAAGGGAAGAGTATGCTGTGTGGGAGAAGACTGAGTGGCTGTATCATAGGTTGTATGCTTTTGGTTACTGTCTCCTCAAAGGTGTTGCCCCCTCTCCCTTCGTAGGAACTCACGCCAATCCTTCTCTTTGGGGTGCAACACCCCCGGTTGTCTCCACTAGCAAGATTCTGGCCACTCAGAGCTCTGCTACAACCCGTCGGTAGCTAGCCTTCCTCCGTTTGCCCTGGTTGGATAGTCAAAATCAAACTTCTTGGCCAATCCACACGACTAACAAAATCCCACAACCCAAAGAAAAAAGCAAAACAAAACCAACCGCTTCTTCATCACATCTCTGTAAATAGCCAGCTCGTCAAACCATGTCAGAAGCAAATCTAGAAGATACTGTTTATCAAGATGCAGTGAGCTTTACACATCCTCACGACAGGGTATACCCACAGATAGATTCATCGATTGTCAAAACTCCCACGATACTACAGAAATTGCCAGACAACTCGTTATCCAGTCTAAATTTCAACACCACAAGGCAAGAAAGAATGCAAGTTCAGAAACTGGAAGAGATCGTATCTGAGCCATTACCCACATCCACGTCGTCAATTCTTCGTGATGCGAGCTTCAAGGTGTTGCAGACAAAGTTGTCCCTCAAGCAGCAGAAGAAAGAAGAGCAGGAAGAGCTAGAAAGAATCAAGAGATTGGATCGTCCAATGTACTACAAGCCACCAAGCTCCAATTTCAAGGATAGTTTCTACGGCATAAAAGATTGCGTGCCTCCTAATGTCAAGCTTTTGGATCAAGAAACAGCATCTGATAGACTGACAAAGAATAGAATCCCCATATTTGTCAACTACGAAGAAACGAAACATGATCCCAAGGAAGTCTTGCAGAGCATCAGAGATGAGTTCGATGAAGGTGATCTAGATGATTACGTGACCGATAACCCAACTGGAGCGTGGGAGAATCCCATTGTTAAGAAGGCGTTGTCGAGACAAGTTGACCTCGAACACCAGCTCAAGGTCTTGTTGAAGAATGTGCTTTATTTGATGATTTTTTCATTCTTCAAATCTTCAATTTCAAAGTTTGTGTCTATTTATGAATTGAAACTAAAAAGCTCACAGCAGCCTGCTTATCTGCATCAAGAACACAACACTTCATCCTCACTAGAGTTTTACCTTCTTTTGTTGAGCAAGGTTGTTGTGGTTTATTTTATTATCAACATTGTTGTTCCCTTGATTAGGTTGTTGAAAGGACAAGACCAATGCTATGACTTGCCCTTGAGTATCAAACAGAGGAAACTCCTTGGGTTGAAGGTCAAAGACGTGCCTGAAGATTACGTTATAGACGAGAAAGCCGAGTTAACGTTGAAACAAAGGAGATACGATTTGGATAATGAGGGCAAACAGCCTTACAAACCAATACCCAAGTACAATAAGCTAAATGATTATTCTATTTTCAACATCAACAAGAAGCTGTCTACAGAGTTGGTCAAGAGCCAAAGCATATACCAAGTCAGAAAAGACGACCCAACCGCATTGAGCAACCAAAGCACTGTCGGAATCAAGTTCTTACGAAGCAAGAGCCGAGACACCAACGTCTCATCCAAGTACTCTCCAGAGACCATCAACAAGGCGCAATACAAGTTTGAAAAGAACTTTGACATAAAATTCGACTTTACATAGACTTTATAGATTATACAACTGACTCAAATTGTCAATCAACGAATCAATCTCCGGGAAGTCTTTGACAAAAAACTGAGACTTCTCCGCAATCGACTTCCCGCCCTTTGGTTCATCCAATAAGTAAAGCATCAAGAACTCTATGATCTTGAAATTCAAATTATTATTAAACTCCTCTTCTCCATCCCTAATCCTCTCAAACGAGCTCAACTTAAAGTGTCGAATCAACACACTACACCCACCCAACTTCTCAAACACACGATAATTCTCGAAATCCTTCAACAAGACATGGATCAACGTGGATATCAACGAGATGGTCAACTCGATGTCCAAGTCACTCTCCAACAATTCCACAAGCACCTTCATGTTCCTCGCCAAGTTGAAGATGCGCCGCGAGGCAGGGTGCACCAACAACAACCCCTGGAGCAACTTGTTGCACATCAAGTACTGCTCCACGCCCATGTCGTACGCGTAGATCGGTATTAGGTACTGTGTGAGGTTGTACTGGAAGTTGTTCTGGAGCGTCTCGAACTGCACCAAGTTGGAGGGAACGGGCAGGGAACTTGTAGACATCAGGTACTGTTTGATGGAGGGAAGTAGGGAGTGTAGTAGTTTGTGAAGGCGGTTCAAGCCTTCGGAGATCGTGCCAAGTTCATTGGACGTTAGCAAGTCTATGATGCCTATCAATTCTTTCTCCATGGTATGTGTGGTTGCCAAGGATTGGTGTGAGGTTGGCTGGATTTCTAGTGCCCTTTTTGATATGGGAAGAAAGAGAGAGCGTTTGTTTTGGTTTGGTACAAAAGCAGAAATTTGGTGACCAAATTTTTTAAGAGAACACTATTGTTTCTATGGGAGTAAGGAGCTCCAAAGGATGGTTGTCTGTGGTGTCAGAGATGGAATGGTGGTGCTTAGGAGGTACCGATGCCACTCTTTGAACTTCTGACGCTCTCAGTCAGGCGGAAAACACCAGGGTATCAGTATATGCGTCACACTCACTAACACTAAGGGGCCTAGAGCGTCTTATCTCCTCATTAGAAGGATAGGTTGAGTTAATTAGGCTCTGGTATGAATTGCTGCTCTTAATCACACCAGCTTTTTATTCTCCCACGTGATCTGATCACATGACACTTCATTTGATATGCCAAGTATGACACATTTCACAGGTCCGCTGAACCGTTCTAAATGAAAACGTTTGCTTTCACCTTCTTATCTAAATAAATGCCATAGAATATTATGGAATCTCAAAGAAGTGTGACCGCAATTCTGCACATTCCGATAAGAAACCCCCATATCTCAAAGGACGCAGGCTTTTTTCCTGATCACGTGACTAACTCTGAAAACTATAAAAGGAGCCGAGATTTCCCAAGTTTTTGACATTTTCGTTTTTTTCTTCACACCACTTTTTTTTCCTTACGTAAGCAATTGAAATTACGTGATTTTACTTGCTTTGTTTTTCTCCGTAACATAAGATACTCTAAATCACCCACATTTGCAACTCCTCTGCGAAAGACACACCTACAACTGTTAACTATTCTTTCCCTTCACGTTTGCTGCCAAATTTATTGATACCGACCGGTACTGCATATAATAAGGCTGCACGTTAGACTCTATTGCAAAAAAACCCAAAAAAAACCCAAGAAACCTATCAAAGCTGCTCATTACTTCTTCTGGTTGCACTCTAGCTGAATCTATTATCTTTCGCCCTCTTTGAGCGAAACATGTCTGAATCAAAGGTTAAAATCACCAACATCTGCAATACCGACGACGAAGACACTCCAGTGAGCGATGTCGAGGGCACAGTTATCCCAATTGTCCGTTCAAATCGTCCAGCCCTACGGATTCCCCCATCATCTCCACCACAAGGTGTGGAAGAAGGGGACAAGTTTATGAAATCACCAGCCGAAGAGCCTCAAAGCTACAAGTTTGCAGCGTTGACCAAGCGTTACAGTTTCGCTCCACCTGCAACCCCACCACGACCTCCGCCACAACCACAACCGCCACGGACACCAAAGAAGTTGTTGGGACCGTCTACTCCTGGAGGGTTGGTTACGCCTCCATATTCGCCAAGGGCTACCAAGCGTGCTTATTCCCGTTCTTCATCGGATGAAACCCCGACGGAGAGGGCTAAGCACAGCTATGCTGGGAAGTTTGGTAGAGCTCTTGAGCTTAGAGGACGTCCTAAGATGCCAATAGTTAGAAGAGTTCCTGAACACAAAGGGGCCCCTAAGCGCACGGACGTTGTTGAACGCAGAGGTGCTCCTAAGTGTGCTGGTGTTATTGAACACACCCGTGCTACTAAACGCACAGGTGTTATTGAACACAAAGCGATTCCTGAGCGCAACCATTCCATTCATCGTAGTAGCGTTACGGACCACAAAGGTGCTGCCGAACGTAGAGTTGTTCCTGAAGGCAGAGGTGTTTCTGAACACAGAGTTGTTACCGAATGTAGAGCTGTTCCTGAACACAGAGTTATTCCTCAGCAGAGATCTGTACCTGAGCAGAAAGTTGCTCTTGGACGCAAAGTTGTTCCTGACCGCAGACCTGTCTCTGACCAGAGAGTGGTTACCGGAGACAATAGCGTTGTTCAGCACAAAGGTGTTGCTGAACGTACTGATGCTTCTAAATGCAGAGACACTCCTAAATATGACAGTCCTCTTAAGCAGCAATACAATGCTCCTGGAAACGACGGCTCTCGTGAAGCGCAACACAATGCTCCTAGAGGCAGCAGCACTCCTGAGCAACAACGCGGACCTGTTGAGCGCAAGGCTGCACCTCAACCGAAGGGTATCCTCAAGAACCAGAGCGCTTTAGCCACCCCAAAGAAACGTGTCGTGTTTGTTTACGGTTACGTTGGGTCGATGAAGTTCTTCTGTAAAGACGAAATCATCGGAATGAAATCGTAGATGTTTCTCTTTATTCATCTTGGTGTTGCGTATTCTTCGGTGCCCTTCTAGATACCCTAGAACCCTTTCTTTCCTTCAATTCCCGCCACTACGTTCCAATGCTCTCTAGGGTAGACAATTGTGTTTTGCTTGTGTTTTCCTGCTGGTTCCAGGTATCGACCCTGAATTGTTCAACGATAAAATCTATAAAAAACAAAAAACAATTCGAGCCCTTGTGGCAGGACAGTGTTGTCCTTTTACCAATATATATTCATTCTATTTAGAGAAAAGTACCTGTAGATTCTCATAAGCTTGTAGATTCCTCTGTTACATCGATTCCTTAGCTTCCAAACCAGCGCACGACAAGTTTCTTGAGTTCTTGTTGAAATCTCAATCCAGCGAAACTTTTAGTGCCGTTCTTTCTTTTCCCAAATAAAACTATTACAAATGTGTCACACGCATCCTTCCGTTCCGTACCTTTCTGGCTATGCTCGTGTATAAATCGGGGCGTTTCCCCTTCCTCTCCTGTGTATTGTGTACCAGTTCTATGTACGTTCTACCATAGTTTGACAAAATGAGCAGTGGTACAGATCTGCAAAGTGCCACAAGCACCCCCGAGTCGATCTCGGTGCATGATGAGATCCAACAATTAACTAATAGAATCATCGCATTGGAGAAATCTGTCCATCAAGATGGAGAGCGAAAGAAACTCGAGTATAAAATTGTCCAGCTCAAATGGGATACTATCTGGTCTATAAGTGTCCTCTTTGCTGCCGTGTGCGGCTTTCTTGCTATATTGTTCGGGCACTTTCATACAACAGCTGTTTATTACGACTACAAGAAGAGAAGAGGAGGTGAGTAACCATGGTTTGTTTGTTTGTTTTGTTTGCGCCCCTTGGGTTTTTTTGGTGGTGATTACGTAATATGTGCGGTTTTCCCAGAATGGATGTATTTTTTTGTTTGTTTTCAGGTTAAAGCCTTGCTAGGTGTTTTCTCTATTCTACTCTTCGCGTGTCGGTGTCAACGATGGCCAGGCAAAGCGTCCTGTCCGCCGAAACCACACATCCCTCCCACGAAGCCGCGTTCTTCATTCCCCCCCCCCCCAGAAAGAGAATGGCGGTGCGTTTGTCGTGGTTGATCTTTTTTTTATTAATAGCAGCAAGTGTGTGTGTCTGGCATTTTGCGTTGCACACACGACCTCGACAGTTGTGCAGTCACTTGTGTAATTTTTTTTTTGCCTGTCTAGAATCACAAGTAGCATTTTTGTACACCAATCTTACACCGAACCCGAAACTGGCTATCTTGTTGAATCCGTTTTTTCTCTTCCCTATTGCCCCTGTTTCAAGTGCTATCCCCAACACACAACTCGACATCGACGTTCTTTCTGCTTGAAAACTAGCCATTCACTTCTCTATATTCATCCCCCCCTGGAAGACAGTCATCCCTAGCACCAGCAAATAAAACGAACGCACCACCACAATTCCTTGCATTGCATAGCTCACATACCTAAAAATGTCTTCGACGTCTTCTATCATCTTGGGATGTTCTGTTGCAGTTGTATCTTCAGGGATCCAGTCTTTGGGTATCACATTGCAGAGAAAGTCTCATTTACTACATATTCAGTACCTACCATTGGACGCCCCTCCCAATGAACAGCAGATCAACATTATCCACTTGAACCACCAACAGCAGAAGCACAAACGAAATATGTGGCTCTTTGGATTCTTGCTATTCATTGTTGCTAATGTTTTGGGATCTATAATCCAAATCAGCACCTTGCCGTTGATCATACTATCGCCGTTGCAGAGCATAGGGTTGATTTTTAACTCGTTGTTGAGTTGCATGTTATTGCCTGGCGATCATTTCACCAACAAGTTATGGCTAGGTACAGGCATCATTGCAGTGGGTGCTAGTATCATTGCATATAATGGGAACGTACCACCGTTACCGCAACCCGATCCGTTGCCAAACATCGATGAAAGGTTCCATGACATCCTAGTCAAGTTGTCCAGCCCTGGGTTTGTTGTTTGGTTTGTGGGGACTTTTGTCTTCATGGGTGCCTTGTTGCTTGTCAACTATGTCTACCTCAACAAAAGAATACTTCTGCAACCTATAACTATTAGGAACAACCAAATTATCAAGTGTAACAAGTACCAGTTCATGAAGGGAGTCAATTACGGGATCATAAGTGGAACTTTGACAGCACACACCTTTTTGTTTGCCAAATCCTTAATCGATGTTATAATCGAGACCATATTGCATGAGAAGTTCAGCAAGATTTTCTCCATTTCCAACTCCTTGCCATACTTATTGCTCGCCGTGATGCTAGCCATCGTGGGGTTGCAATTGACGGCTTTCAATCTCGGGTTGGCACAGATTACCACGGGTATCTTGTACCCATTGTGCTTCTTGATTTACAACTTGATCAACCTTATCAATGACCTCATATTCAACTCCTTGATTGCAAGTCATAGGATGAGTGTATCGCAATTGATGTGGGTCATCTTTGGGTTGGTTGGTGTGTTATGCGGCGTGGTCATCTTGTGTTGGGACAGTGCTTTCAATGGTTCCGAAGAAGAAGAAGCTGATGTCAAACAGGACGAGAATGATTTGATCAGAATGAAGTTCCCATATAACAGTAATCGTTCCAACTTAATTGGTAATGTTGATGAGTTTACTGGATTGGTGGGGGAGCCAAGCTCAACCTCGTCGGATATCTCGCTGGATATTAACAAATCACACTCCAGCATTGATGAAATCAATGAAGGACAGCTACTAGATCTGATCCACGAGGATGAGGAACAGGAAGAGCAAGAAGACGAGATGGATGCGTTGATTGAGCTAACCGACGAAGCTGTCAATGTGTCGATGATATCGAGCCATCCAAGCGCCAACTACAGGTTATCTTTTGAGCAAAGCCAATTGTTGAATCTGTTGGAATTACGAGATTGACCTGAGCGTCAAAGAGAGTTTATACGTTAGATAGAGAGAGGAAATATAGACCTATACATGAATGTTTATGAGTTAACCTTTGATACATCGATACTTTGATCTTATCGGTAGCTGTTGCCACTTAGTTTTTTTTCCTGGTTGTCAAATCGAGAACACCCACAGCCTTGTCGCCAGTGGCTGAATCACCAATGAAACTTCCTCCTACATCACCGTCCATCTTATTTCTCGATAGACCTCGGTGGTGTTTTTCTGTTCTAACAGTGCAGGTGAAACTGTTGCCATTGTTTGGCTGAACAATGGTGAGAGACAGACAAAACACACACAGCAGTTAGTGAGAGAGAGGGCGAGGGACATAAAACGAACAGGGGAAAAAAAAGTTGAAGCGAAAGATCTTGTCATTTTCATCTTCCATTTCTTCGTCTTTCTTTCTTTCTTGTTTGCTTAGTCTGGATCGTCAACATCTCCTTTTCTTTGGGTAGACCACTATTGACATCCAACATCAAGAAAGAGATTAGCCGTTCCACTTACCTAAACCACAATCACCACACTATTTTACCATCACGCAGATCAACAGACCTTCCCCCCTCCCCACACATACTTCACATTCTGACACAGACAGCGAGAAACAGATATTCACTCTCTCGCACACAGACAATAGACAATACCTTACTATACACACATACACATCGACAGCCAAATAGATGATTTTGAAAGACAACCATAGACACTACTCATCATGAACTCAACATCTATCTATAAACGTACTGAAGTCATTGGAAGAGGCAAGTTCGGGGTCGTCTACAAGGCGTACAATAAACAATCAAAACAGGTTGTGGCCATCAAAGTGCTTAATTTGGACACCGACGAGGACGAGCTTATCGACGTGCAACAAGAGATCCAATTCTTGACAGAGTTGAAGAACGTGCCGAACATCACCCACTATTACGGTTCGATCTTGAACGACACCAAGTTGTGGATCATCATGGACTACTGTGCTGGTGGGTCATTGAGAACCTTGTTGAAAGCCGGTGTTTTGGAAGAAAGATACATCGCCATTGTGGTACGGGAATTGTTGTTTACGTTGTCCGCTGTTCACAAACTTGGAGTCATCCACCGTGATTTGAAAGCAGCCAATATCTTGATCTCGAAAGAAGGTAATGTCCAGTTGTGTGATTTTGGTGTTGCGGCCAAGCTTACATCAAACTCATCGAAAAGAACAACCATGGCAGGAACACCGTACTGGATGGCACCAGAGGTTATACGTACTGGTGATTCATACAACAGCAAGGCTGACATCTGGTCGTTGGGTATTACCATTTATGAGATTGCCACGGGTAACCCACCGTATTGCGACAAGGATGCTTCGTGGGCTATGCAGTTGATTTCAAAGCAGACACCACCAAGACTCGAGGGAAGAGAGTATTCACTGGCGTTGAAAGAGTGTATTGCATTATGTTTGGATGAAAATCCAGATGAGAGACCTTCTGCTGATGATATGATGAAGTGCAAGTTGATGAAAACTTACAAGAACTACCCAACTGCGATATTGAAGGAGGTCATATCAAGATACTTGTTGTGGAGAGATAGAAATGCCTCCCGTGACTCGGTGTTTATCAACTTGGAAGATGAGCAAGAGGACTCGGTGGATGCATTGGTCGATAAGAGTCTACACGGCGGGTACCAGGATTCACTTAACCACCAGATTCAGGTCAAGTGGGATTTCGATTCATTGAGTAGTAGGGAATACATCATGGAGAATGATATCGATTTGGATAACGTGGATCAGCAGTACAACAACGACTATGATACTGCACAAAACAACGGAGATTACAATAACTATTCAACCTTGCCGACTTTAAAGGCGCCCACCACTTTTGGAAGAAACCAGAGCACCTTAGCTATGAATGGCAACAACAACAATTCAAATACCAACTTGAAAACGATGAACACGAGCAAGCCGTCAACAGAAGTGCCAAAGTCGTTGCAAATGTTGTTTGAAGATAGCACAGAGGATAATGAACCGTTGACAGCTCCAACAATCCCCAACATCAACGAAAGAATGGAATCTCCAACTATAGAGATCCCAGATATGGACAGTCTTTCGCAGTTACCCACCTCTACTGCCAACTCATCACTTAGCTCAACAGCAAACTCATCGCATCCACCTTTGAACAAACCACCGACGTTGTACCACTCACAGTCTGCATCAGGAAGTTTAGAGTCTCGATTCTCGTCACAGAACACCTCGCCCAATGAAGGTACCGGAAGACCAAGGAAGAAGACAATTTCGAACACTATGGGTGCAAATTTGAGTATCCCACTTCAACAAGCTGTCGCGGCTGCTGCTCCCCATACCCCTCCTTACAGTACCGCCAGTGTTGTAAGAACGCCATCACCAAATGTGCCGGGGACAGCCGGATTGGCAGGTGCCATAAATGTGAGCAAGACAGGGTCTCCGTCTAAAATGAAAGCGTTGCAGTCCAACTCGAACCCCTTGTTACAGCCGATAAACATGAAACTGGAAACAAACATCACGGGAGCAAACAACGCAAGCACTACTTCGCATCCTCCAGGGCAAGCGCCTCCACAATTGCTAAATCAGCAATCGATGCCAAACATTCCTACGACTTCATCATTATCTCAGCAGGCTGGTAATCTCAAAGGAAAGCGTAGCAAACCGGGATTTATTCAAATGCCTACTCCTTCAAATGCATTAAGCAACTTGTCAGCATTGACAAACGAGCCGCAAGACAATGAGAACGTGAACCAGTTTGGTATTAACCCTGCACAAGCCGCAGCAATGCAGATTTCAATGACACCGGTCACCGAGAAAGAACCTCCGCAGTTCTTCCCAACCATAAATGACGAATCTAAGGAAGCCACTCCTGCAGCGCCTGTTCAAAGCAGATCTCACCATAACAGCTTGCTGAGCCATAAGAAGTCAGCCGCCAACTCGTCCACTCATAACTTATCCACGTTAGCAGCATCATCAAGTTCTGGTGCTGCGCCTAGCTCAAATGTGATGCTAACTAGAGGCAATTCAGTCAATGTTCCGTTAAGTCTTAACATAAATGGAGCCAGTGCCAACAGCGCCCACAACATTGGCAACTTCCCAACCATTCCTTCCATAAATGGGGAACTATTCTTAGATAGTGTGAACAAACAAAAACTAGTCAATGAGCTAGATGTCATGATTAAACTTTTCAATCAAGGATTAGAGGTTCTTGAAGAGAATTTATAGATACTTTTTTTCCTTTTGCATATACATATAGAGAGAGACAGACGATTACTATATTATCAAAGGCATATTCTTCTTCTTGGGGGGTTATAGCTCAATGTCGTGCAGCACCTATGTCGCAGAAATGTCTCTCATTATTTTTGCGCAGAAATGCGTATAAGCCAAAAAAAAACCAAAGCTGAAAAATCGCCAGTGATAAACAGAACTCTGGTATCAACAGTAATCAATCCCCGCCACCCTTCTAAAACATGCCACCAAGAATAAGACGTCGAATAACGTCCTCCAAACGAGAGGAAATTGAAAAGGAACAGGAGGAACTATCAAAGACCATCGTGCGTCCATTTGACATATCCCAATCCCTCCCAGTATCATACTCCACGGCATCAACAACGGTGCTAGCGCAGCCACTCACCGTGAAGGACAGCGGTGTGCTATACATGTCCTTGATCAAGTCACGCAACAACTACCTTATTCAGTGTCCGATGTTCCGGTTGTACTGGGTGAAGCAGAGCTCGTATGTGCGGAAGCTCTTAGAGTTGGACAAGCCGTTGCCGAAGTCGATGGAGAACGACGTGTATTTGCATCGTGAGACGATCTTGAACAACGACGTGAGCGCGAGGGACATCATGGTGAAGTTGTGTGACGCGGGGCTCAGCATCGGCCCGCACTTCTTTGAGATCAGGGTGTTTATCGCGAAGGACTCGAGGCTGGACACGAAGGAGCTCAAGGAGATCAAGAAGAAGGAGAAGGAGGAGAAGAAGTTGATGAAGTTGAAGGAGAAGGAGGAACGTGATCGATTGAGACAGGAAGCTAGGTTGCAGAGAGAGAAGGAGAAGTTGGAAAGAGAGAAACAGAAGGAAAAGGAGAAGGAAGAGAAATTAAAGTTGAAGCAGGAGAAGTTGAAAGAGAAGGAGAGGGAGAAGGACAGTCCAAAGAAGAAAGTTCCCAAGGAGAAGGAGCTGGGAGTTAAGAAAGAAGGGGCTGGTGTGAGTGATCTGAAGAAGGATGAAAAGAAGGTGGAGAAGAAGGGGACTAAGAAAGAGGATAAGCAGGAAGAAGCAAAAGTGGAGCAAGAATCTGTTGACAAAGAAGACAAAACAAAGGAGGATGAAGACGATGATGATGAGTCCGAGAGTGAGGACGAAGATAATGACAGTTACGAAGAGGGTCATGATGAAACCAATGACTCTAAGCAAGATATTGAATCCAAGCAGTCCACAGAGGAACCAGAAGAAGTTGCTGAAACTCCGGAGCCATCATCCAGCAAGAAAGCTGATGAAGAAGAATCCACAAATCATGAAGATCAAGCCCAAGATGCTAGTTCTACGAAAGCTGATTCCGAAAAATTCGAGAAAGAACTCTTCAAACAAGCCGAGCGTGATGTTGATGACTTTTTAGCTAAAGTAAAAACAATGCCCGAGGGCGGTACTCCATCAGCTCCGCCGACCCAACCTGTGTCGAGAGAACCAACTCCTTCGCATAATCTCGAATCGGTGGAAAACCAACTCATGATCAGAAACTTGAACTCGATTGCAGAAAGAGACAAGCCACTCAATGCCTTGATGAAAGTAGTGGCTCTGGGAAAGGCTTCTATGAGACAGATTGAGCATTTTCAAAGATACATTAAACGTGCCCGAGAAATGGGACCACCACCACATGATGAAGCATTCTGGGAAGAGTTCATGAAGAACCCAATCAAGAAGAGGGTGCCAAAGGAAAAGAAACCTAAACCGCCACCAAAGGAGAAGAAACCTAAAAAGGAAAAGCCAGAAAAGCCACCAAAGGAAAAGAAGGAGAAGCCTGAGAAACTCCCTAAGGTTAAAAAGGAGAAACCACATAAGATTCCCAAGAGCCAGATTCCAAAGGATCAGAAATTAACTGCTTTCCAAGAACGTTACTTGAAGGATGCTACTGTCTTGTTTGAGTTTGTTGAGAACCCAAACGTGAGGTTCTTGTTGCCAACGTATGCAATCTGTGAAGTGTTGCCTCCAACCACGATGATAAATGCTGAGAATAATGATAATTCTGATAACAAAGACATCTTGGTGAGTTTTATTTGGATTCATAACCAGAAGGAGGTGGACGAATACGAGAAGAAGCTAGAAGAGTACAACAAAAAGAAAGCGGAAGAAGAGCAAAAGAAGAAAGAAGAGGAGGAAAAGCAGAAACAAGAAGAAGAAAGGAAAAAGCAGGAGGAGGAATCCAAGAAGGAAAAGAGTGACGCCGATGCTACACTGAACCTGGAAAATGCATCCAATGACCGTGAAAACATTCCTGGTCAAGACTCGGATGTTGTTGAAATCAAGCAGGAGGAGTTTAAATCGACTAATTCACAGGATGGAAACGGAGACGCAACCCCTGCAACAGCCGACGAAGAAAACGCAACAGAAGAACCCGAAGAACAAGAAGCAGTTCCAGCCAAACGACGCGGTCCTGTGAGACGAGGACGAAAGAAGCGCAAGATGCCACCACCTAGAAAACCATCAGCTCCCAAACCATTGGAGCCCCCAGTCGAACCAGAGTACAAATTCTCGACTGTCTCGTGCACGATCCATGGCATCCAGAACAAACTAGTTCCGATTTTCGTCAATAGTGTCAAGCCATTAGAAGAAGTTCAAGAGAAGATGAAACACATACTTGCGGTGGGCACGCGTGTGCCGTCGTTCAATTTATGGTATCAGGTCGATGGGAAGTTGGATGAAGAGTTGGCTGAGGATATCAGGGTGCAGTTGAATCTGGAGGAAAAGAAAATGACGGGTGTTCCTACGTCACAATACGATAAACCTCCAGAGCCTAAAAAGTACCCGAAAAAGAGAAAGCTCAAGGAAGAACCCAAGGGTGACGGTGATGCTAAAAAGGTTAAAACTGAAGGTGATGAAGACACTAACAATGGAGATGGCGCCATCAAAAAAGAGGTCAATGACGTCAAAGAAGACACTTCCAATGAAGTTACAGAGGTTGTAAATGCGGAAACACCACTGGGGCAGGAAGAGCCCCAGGTGGTGGGCGTCGAAACTCCAACCGAGCAAAAGTAATGAATAATTATAGAAATAGTGTAATAACACGTGTATATATACAAGAAGTTGTTTACGTATCCCTCTAGTCAGTAGGAAGAATTAAACTCAACAAACTTTCCAAACTCTTGCCCGCCTTGTTAGCTTTTTCAGTCGGACCAGCAAATTGGGTGCCCGAAGGAGAGAATCTATTGCCGGCTTCCAGCCATGTACCGTTCTTAATACCTTCAGCAAACATTCTGACATCACCCGTGTCAGCCACCTCAGCCTCGGTAATCTTGAATGGGACTGTAAACTGTCTCCAGTGCTTGCCTGGCTGATTCTTAGCGTAGTTTGACTGCAAGGCGATGGAACGGTCAGACACAGTAGTGACAAACCCACCCACTGCTGCTGTTCTATTACCGAGAATTCTACCCGGAACAACCGTATTGTACTGGATCCCGTTAGGGGTGTTTCTCAATCTTCCCTTCTGGTTGTACGAAAACCCACCGGTACCTTGGATAGTGCGCAGCGCGTGGTTCGGAGTAGATAACCTCATGGCGGTCCTGGTGACGCTTCTGGAGGTCTTCAAGAACTCGCGCAAAGCTTCAGTGACCACGTGTTCCGGCATCTTCTTCAAGACCAACTGCGGGTATTTCCTGATCGCAAAGCTCTTGAACTCCTCGTAGATGCGAGGGTTTCTTTTCAAGACTGCGGCGATTTCCTTGATGCTGCTTCGCGACTCCAAGTTCAACAGGTTGGTCAATGTCTCCTCATTCATCACGTTGCCCGACTTAGTGGATGGGTCTGGGAAAAGTGGGTTACTGTTGACGAAGTGGGTCTTGACAGGCACACCCATTTCTTGGAATAGTTTTAGCTTGTGGTAGAACCCACCGTTTTTTTCCACGTCTGGAATGTTTTTGTAGTTATCGATGTCGTTGAAGGAAATAAGACCCGTTCCTAGCTTGCTTGGCAACATTGTCTTCAAACCATAGTTGGATCTAATGGCACTTGCTCTGGGCGTGAAGACGACTTGGTGGGTGGGGCGTCTTGCATTGCCACGTATGTTCTTGTGAAATGGCGTGGGGACCTGAACCAATCTGGAGTTCTTCACCAAGTTGTGCATCACCTTAACGTTATCCATTGTTGCTTCGTCGTCGTGGTAGGGGTGATAGACACTTCTTGTATGTGTTCAAGCAAGGATGAAATTTTTTCTTCTTCCTCCATTTCAGTGGTCCAAGTGGTTTTCTCGCGAAACAGAAAAAGTCGTGCATGTGTGCTGCGCAAAACGATATTGTGTTTCGCACTACTCTCTAGATTAAAGCGGTGTATATTTCTATAAAGCGTAGGAGAAGGATATACCAAATTTATTGAACTCCGGGGTATTTGTCACGGGGTTCAAGGAAATCTTGACACCTGTGCTGACCAAGAAATCTCGTAGTCTGCCTTCCCATAAGATTTTAACAACTTTGTCGCTGAGGCTCGTGGAAAACTTTAGCACGCTTGAAAAATCACTTTCATTAACCAAGTTCTGGAACGCTGTAGTCACAGTTTCACTGGTGTGGCCAGCTCCATTGGCAGCGGAAAGTAGCGTAGGGTTTATGTGGTAGATGTTGTCGAGGTTGTGTATAGGATTGATGATTGTCCTATTGTCGTGGTGTTTGTATGCCTTGATGGGTACTCGGTGGTCTTTCTGCAATTCAGGATGCTGTTTCAAGTACTTGTTCTCCTCGCTGGACGAATACACGTCATGGTTATAGAAGTCTGTCTTTGTCTTATTTGCGTAACTGTACAATTCAAACCCAAGGGATAAGTTGCTGGCGTACGAAAAGATATTGAAATCGTACCTGGAACAAAACGTCGATGCCACGGAGGTCTTGACAGTGTACGTTGAAGAAATGTGCCCTAGGATTGGGTTGATCGCCAATGTCATGGTCAAAGGTTTCCCAGTGGACGTCGATCGTGTCGAGTATCTTAGCGCGCCTGATAACCCGGGGCTCATTGATCTGGCGGCAAACCATAACTCCGTGCCTATAGACACCACGGAGTTGTCAAACTTAGGGACCATTCTTGGATTCAAACTGGCTGCGGCTGAGGGCGAGTTTGGTGTGCCCAAGTTGTACAAACACCGTAACCCGATGAGTGATTCGTTGGTGGAATATATAAACTCTCTCAGGTACCTGGCTGTGTTGTTCTGGAGGTAGACAATCATGGTTCCGTTCTTCAGTAGGTGTGGGTTGTTCACACACTTGATTAACAACTGCGTGTTTTCACTGATTCGCTTGATTATCATCGCCTCTAGCGCTGATCCAGGGAAGTACATTCTTCCGTAAAGCAAGGAGCTTTTGCTATACGACACGTTGCTGTTGAGTTCAGACTGGAGCCTTACCATGGGCTCGATTATTCTAAACCCCGCTATCGCGTCCTGCAATGAGATGTCTTTGGTACCCATGGTGTTAGACAACGGGATTGACGAGTACAAGTAAGCCAAGGATCCATTGATCTGGTGGTTGTTGGACAATGTGAAGGAGGACGCCAGGTAGTCTGTTGATTTCGATGAGGAATCAATCTTGAAGCCATTGGGGATGGGGAATTCTAGGATGGCTTGTGACGTGGCTGTGATGTTGGAGAAGATGTTGTCTTCGTTCCAATTGGTGGACTTGTAGAAGCATTTCTGGAGGTATTCCATATATGTGTACATCGACAACTAGGTGGGTGATATCTGAACAAAGGTCCGTGGGTGCTTGACTGGAGGTTTGTTGTTTTTTTCTCTTGTTGAGTGTTTGTTTGTTTTGATTGTTTTTTGGGTGCGCAAAACTGGAGGCAATTCTGAGTCAGAAACCTCTGGCGCCCTGCCCCCCGAATTGCCCTGCCTTGAACCGCAGGTCGCCCTGGGTGGTGGTTGTCGCCGGACAGGCGGCGTGGTATCACTCCTACACACAATTTCTTTTCCACATTTTCCAACCACTTCTTTTCTTTTTTTTATCAACCAGTCAGTTTCCACGAATTACCAACAAAATGTCCAGACAGGCCTTAATAAATAGAATAACAAACGAGACAAAGATCCAGATCGCCATCAACTTAGATGGTGGCAAGCTCGAGTTAAAGGAGTCCATATTCCCCAACAAGTCAGTTGAAGACGACCACGCAAAGCAAGTTTCCGGGGGCCAGTACATTAACGTCCAGACCGGGCTTGGGTTTCTCGACCACATGATCCACGCCTTGGCCAAACACTCCGGCTGGTCATTAATCGTTGAGTGTATCGGAGACTTGCACATCGACGACCACCACACGGCCGAAGACGTGGGTATAAGTTTGGGCATGGCTTTCAAAGAAGCATTAGGACAGATCAAAGGCGTCAAGAGATTCGGCAGTGGGTTTGCGCCTTTGGATGAAGCGTTGAGCAGGGCCGTCGTGGACTTGTCTAATAGACCATACGCTGTTATTGACTTGGGGTTGAAGAGAGAGAAGATTGGCGACTTGTCCACAGAGATGATTCCTCATGTTTTGGAAAGTTTCGCTGGGTCCGCGCACATAACTATCCATGTGGACTGCTTGAGAGGTTTCAATGACCACCACAGAGCAGAAAGTGCATTCAAGGCGTTGGCCATTGCTATCAAGGAAGCTATTTCTAAAACTGGTAAGGACGATGTTCCAAGTACAAAGGGTGTCTTGTATTGAATCTGTTTATAGTGTAGAATAAGATAAGAAACAAAACTGCATACTTCAGACATCGCTACACCGTAAGAAGAGAAAAAAAATCCTTAGTGAAAAATCTTTCCTCTTACTCATTGCAGCCATTTCCTACATCAACAATCAACCATGTTAAGTCAGAAGAGATCATTCTCCGTGCTATCTACATTACTCAAATCACGAGACTTGAAACCTGTATTTAAACCACATCACCCTAACCCCAAGAACACCCCCAAATCATTCACCAAGAGTTTACCGCAATCCAAGAAAGAAGCCAAGCCATGGGAGAAAAAGAACCTCTCGAAGGACGAGTTCTTCATGAGGAAATACGGCAACATCAAGCCGGAGCAGAGGAAAGCCTTGGATGAGAAGGTTGCCAGACAAAGGAAATACAGGGATATGAAGATGCAGCACGAGAAGGAGCGTCGAGTCAGAGAAAGAGAAGAACGTGAAAGAGCAAGAGACTTGACTCGTGCTCTGAGGGCACCATCTCGCAGAGACAGCGACTCTTCTGAAGGTGGATTGTTCGGTAGAACCACCACTATCTTTGACTACATATTCGGCACGCATGCCGTGAAGGCGGCGTTGACGGCTGGTAAGCGTCGTGTGCTTGAATTGTACACTTACAACAATAGTGATCGGGAGATCGTCAGATTGGCTGAAGAGAAATACGGCTTGGAGCCTCGGGAGGTCAAAGACAAGCATGCGTTGAACTTGCTATGTAAAAACGGGGTGCATAACGGCGTTGTGTTGAAAACTAGAAAGCTCGATGTGAATTACATTCAAGAACTCGGTCATGCCGAAGAAGGGAGCTATCAGTTGGCAATCGAGAACGACGAAGATGGATCAGTAGAGAAAATGACCAAGCCCGTCATTCGTGAAGCTAAAGAAGGAGAAGCGAAGCCATTCCCATTGGTCTTGTTCATCGACGGTGTGACTGATCCACAGAACATGGGCAATATCTTGAGATCGGCGTTCTTCTTTGGTGTCGATGCCGTTATTGTCCCAGAAGACAACAGTGCCAAGTTGGGACCGGTTGCATTTAAGGCATCTGCTGGTGCATTGGACTTGATTGACTTGTACACGACAGACTCGAGCTTGAAATTCATCACCCTGGTGCGTAACAATGGGTGGTTTGTGATTAGTACCAGTGGTAGACCAGACGAGTCCAGCAGTGACAAAGAGCAGAGATTCGCTGACAAATTCATTGAACTCGAAGGTTTGCAAACCGTCCTGCGCAAGGCTCCTGTTATGTTGGTTATTGGTAGCGAAGGCGAAGGTGTCAGAACCAATATCAAGATCGCATCTGACTATCTCGTTGCTATTGACAAATACAGATCAGGTGACGCCATTGTAGACTCGTTGAATGTGGGTGTGGCCACGGGTGTTATCTTGCAGAGCTGTGTGGGTAAATAAGACCCCGAGAAGTGGAGAAAGATGAGTATACGTTTCATGTACATAGAGAGTACTTCACAACGTTATCACGTGCTTGTAGTGTTGGTTGGATATTTTTATCTCCCTCTCCTTCGCTCTCTTTGTGGTGCCATGATTTTATCATATGAAAGAAAAGACGGGTGCGTGTGTCTGTTCGTATTATTATTATTTTTTTTTTGGGTTTTTGGGGCCAAAAATAATCGGTCGTGTTATTTTCATTGTTGTGGTGCCTCTGCCCCTCCATCTTCTTCCTCTTCCTGCGGTTATAAAACCAGATCCAAAAGGGCAATCCTTTTTTTAAAAGTAAACCTAACCATAATTAGATAAAACTTAAAAAAAGAAGGGATCCCCCAACTAACAAAGTTCCTTTTAAAAGAAACAAGAAAAAAGAAAAACAGAGTGAAGCCACTTCGTATCAGCTTTCAACACTTTTATTTTTGTTTGTACCCAATTGCCATTCGTTCTTTTCCACATTACTCCAACAAAAAATCATCATGGTTGATTATCACCTCGTTATCCTAGTCCACGGCGTATGGGGCAACTCATCCCACCTCGCTTACATCGAAAAGCAAATCAAGGAGAACATCAAGCCGCAAGACGGCACCAAGATCCACACCCACAAAACCGGGTCCCACCAGGGCTACTTGACATACGACGGGATCGACGTCAACGGCAAGCGGATCTCCGACGAGGTCTGGGAGCAAACACAATTGATTGAACAGAACGGCACCGACAAAGTGACCAAGTTCTCCATCGTGGGGTACTCCTTGGGCGGGTTGATCTCGCGGTACTGTGTCGGGTACCTCAGCAGCAAGGGGTATTTTGACACAATCGAGCCGATCAATTTCACGACGTTCTGTACGCCCCATGTCGGTGTGCTGGTCCCGCAGTCGAATAACTTCTCCGTGGGGTTGTACAATCGAGTGGCGCCGTTCTTTTTGGCCACGACGGGATCCCAGTTCTTTCTTCGAGATAAGGTAGGCGAGTTCAGTAAGCCCTTGTTGGTGTGGATGGCGGACCCTCGGTCAAGGTTTTTCAAAACTTTATTGAGCTTCAAGTACAGGACCCTTTATGCCAACGTGGTCAATGATAAGAGATGTTCTTGGTATACGTCGTCGATCTCCCCCGATGATAAGGTCAACTCGCTGTATAACAAGGAGCCAGCTAATATCAAGTGCGAATATGTTCCAGGATATGGTCCCAATGTGATTGATATCTCCAAACCGTTGTTCTATGAAAAGAACCCGAATGTGAAGGTGCCAACGTTTAGGTTCAACTGGTTTTGGAAAACGTTGAATTGGATCAAGTTGATTGGAACCGTGCTTGTATATGTGCCTGTGTTTGTCATCTCGTCGATTATCCAAAGGATTCGAAATAGGTTAAGGGTGAGGGCGTTCTTCAAGAACCAGTCCAATAGTTTGTTGCACTTGTATGAGCACGAGGATGACGAAAATGAACACCCTTCGATGCTTACTGAGATCTCCCACAAGGTGGACGACGAACAAGAAACGTTGGTTGAAGATATGTACGACGCCATGGGATACAAGGTGTCCCACTCGGCAACCTTCCCACCTATCTCGTTGAGCAAGCACCAGGCTTACATTGTTGAGAACTTGAACAAGGTGGGATGGAAGAAGTACCCTGTGATTCTAAGACACACCAAAACCACGCATAGTGGTGCCATTGTCAGACAACACGATCCAAATTTCGATGAAGGTGAAGTGGTTGTAAGACATTTTATCAAGGAAGTTTTTAAATTAGAATAGACGAGACATATAACCAATAGATATTACACGTGATCGATAAGCTTTATCAGTTTGGGATTTTTCTCCTTTTTGTACTTCTCCGTCTAGATTTTTTTCTAGTATGGTACTGCTTCTTTTGTGCTTTCCTACAGATATGGTCTAATGATGTCATTATTCAAGTCGAAAGCCCATAAAGAGAACGAGATCATAGCAGGCTCCAAATCATCGACCATCAAATCCTTCTTTGGATTCAACAGAGACAAGCCTCCGCCGCCGCCGCCAACGCCGACCCTTGTTGTCTCTACCACAGACAAAAACAATGACCCCATCAACGTCAATTCTTGCAACCAAATTCTGCAACCAATCATCAAAACCATCCACACCACAATCCCAACATTCGACATGTTCCAATCGCCCAAGTTCAAGACCCGCACATGGCCGCTCCGTCTCCTCCCGCAATACAGAGTCTACTTGTTGATCTACGTGCGGTTGGAAAACGGGCAGGAGTTGCTTAGCCAGCTATACAGTGACATACACAGCTACATCGACTACTATCAGCCGCTCGACCAGGGCGCCATCTTGATCCACTCCAAGCAGCCCGCGTTCCACTACTCCATGTTGAAACTAACCGCCCCGGTCTTCGGCATCCAGATGATCGTGTCCAACGGAGACTGGTTGTACCTGGTGCACAACTATAGCCTCATCAGGGCCTTCGCCGAGATGAACTTGCAGATGGTCAAGTTCGTACCGCTCAAGTACCCAAGAATAATCATCACTGTATTGGGCATCCCGACAAGAGTACGCCGTGTGCAATTGGTTAGATTCTTCAAACGCATCGAGAAATTGGTGTCGTATGAATTCGCACCTATCGGCAGAACTACCAAGTTTCACGTCATCTATCTACAGTACTCAAGATTCCTGAGCATATCGGAAATTACATCAAAGATTCGAAGTTGTAACAAGTCAATTAAATTCATCCTACGACATGATAGTCTTTTACAGAATGCTATCAGCACACTAATTAGTAGCTAGTAAAAATAATATACACACGCATAAAAAAAATGGTAAAAAGGAAAGTAATACAAGGGAAGGTTCTTCATCTTAGATCAATTCAACATAGTTGGCTGGGAAAATACCAGTGATTCCATTGTTTCTACCGGTCCACCAATCGTCAACAGTATCTGTCTTCTTGAGAATGTCAATAACATCTCCCTTCTTGAAGGGCAAGTCCCCATTCTGCTCTCCCTTGAATGTGTATAAAGCTATAGCTTGTGTGGCATTTGTCTTTGGAGCGCCTCCAAAGTTGGGTTTAGAAGCAACTGGAGGTCTTGTTGGTGCTCCGGAGTTTGCTCTTCTTGGTGATAATCTCGTCTCTCCTAAACGAGACCCCAATCGATCCACATCACTGTTACCTCTTGATCTGTTTCTATTACTATGGCTGTTTCCATTATAGTTATCGTATACGTCATCTTCCCAAGTAGATGACGCCGCGCCTCGTCTTGTGCTTCCGGCTGTTGATGTGCCTCTCGTCGACGACCGTCTGGCTCTCGTGGACGCCATGTAGTCGTCATCATCGGAATAATAGTCATCCTCTTCGGAGTAGTAATCGTCCGAGTCTCTTCTGCCACCTCTTCTTCTGGAAGACGAAACAGTACCACGGCGACTTCCTCTACGGGAGGAGTATTCGGAGGTGGAATCCGAAAAGTCATCTGGGATGTCGTCGTAATAACTGTCATTATAGAAATCGTCATCGTCGTATGGCAATCTGTTGCTGAAAACCCTCGAGTCCAAAACTCTCATCAATGACTCACAAGCTGGGGGTATGTCAACCTGACCAGCCAAAATGTTTCTGGCTTTACAGTTGTTGCCGTAAAACTTTCTGTTGGCTTCTCTTCTTTCCATAATGGCTGAACCTTCCAATGAGACACCAGCAAACAAACCCTTGGTTTTGGAGTAGGCAAACACGGCAGAGACACTACCAACAGTTGCGGTACCTGCAGCTTCGGCACTTCTACCCAAGGGCCCTGCAGCAACGGAAACGTTGGTACCCAAGGTAACGGAACCCAATTGGGCAAAAGTGTCAACGGCGGACTTGGTGTTCAAGACAAAGACGAAATCAGTCAATTCTGCACCAATCTGGCCACCGACACCTGCACCTGCGGTGACAATTGCCGAAGGAGCAGACCAAGAACCATCTGGCAAACGGGCCACGATAACACCGGACCCTGCTCTACCAGAGAATAAAAACCCTGCCTTCAACACGGTGATGATGGCCAACCCTTTTGCATTCTTCAAGATTCTTGGAGGGATGATTTGATCTGGCCCGGCAATCTGGTTTGGTTTGATGAAAGAAGATAAAATCTTAGCGGCCTTCTTGGATTCGCTCTTCAAGCTTCTTGGGATTGGATTATTAATACCCATTTTTCTGGCTGTAACTCTATATCTACTTGTGGTGGTTGTGGATGACGATGGATGTGTCTAGATAGTAGTTCTATCAGAAGTTGTGCTTGATGAGTGGGGTGGGTAGGTAGTAGGTAGTAGGTAATTGATTTAGCGTGAAAGTGCTGTTAAAATGCAAGAAAGAATGTGGTGGTAAAAAAAAAGTGGTTGTCTGGAGGAGGAAGGAAAGGGGAAAAAGTGTGAGTGAGTGAGTGGGTTGGTTTAGTGAGAGTTGGTGGTGAAAAAATGAACGAGGCAATGGAAAGGATTTCTGTGCTAAACTTTCTTTTTTTTCTTCTCTCACTCACTGTCTGTCTCTCTCTCTCTATTGCCGCTTAAATAAATGTAATTAATGTTAATGTCCCGTCGATTAAAAAAATTAGAAGACTGGGTGTGTGAGTGTGTGAGTATGTGTAATCACAGCCGGCTGTTGTCTGTTAATTTGGCTTCTGCTTAAGGAAACAACTAGGTATCCACTGTTCTGTCCTAAGGAAGCAATGAGATCTACACACACAGCTTACATAAGATGTATTATTAGATTACCCTTTTTGCCACGGGGAGAATGAGAATCTGCGGGAATTGTCATGGGTGGGTTTGTCCTTGTCTTCTTCTTCTTCTTCTTCTTCTTCTTCTTCTTCCATACATTTAAACCCGCTGGTAGTTTTTTCTTGGAGGTGTGATGGTCAAGACATGGCAACATACACTCACACACCCTCTCGGAGATATCTGGAACTGCTCGTTCCGAGGCACTACATTAACTTACCCAATTACTAATCGGCTGAATGGTTTGTTTGACAGGCTGATCTCATAACTTTGTTGGACATCACTTGAGTCTGTCTTCCACCAAGTTTGTGTGTGTTGCAAAGTGAGAGTTTTAATTAGGTATTTTCCGATTGTTCAATTAACCACAAAACCCACTGATGATCAGCTGGTTTAGTGCATCCTTAATTTCTGGAACACCCGGTTTCGCACTCTGCCAAACAAACACCACCGGGAAAAACGTGACCTCCCTCTTTTTAATGGCTCGTCTTCTTGCAACATTAACTTCCTCTTTGTTTTAAACCATCATCTGTCGGGCCGTTGCAAAAACCTGTACCTTTCGTTGTCTGGCAGCCCTGAAATTTTTTTAGGAGAATCTACCAGCCGATGATTCGGTCACGTGATTGACGCCACCGAACCGTTTTTTTTTTTTACTTCATTCCGCTTTTGTGAAATTCAGGCACATTGCATCTCCCACAACAATCAACAACAAACTGAAAAAAAGAGAAAAATCTCATCTGTTCATCATCACACTACCACAATACACAGCTCCACAAAAGATGTCACAGGAAGAAGAACAAGAAGACGATACTAGATCTATATCGTCTGTCACATCCACCACTTCATCCACACGACCAAAGAAATACGTCTGCACTTTTGAAAACTGCAATAAAGCATACAACAGACCATCCCTCCTAGACCAGCATCTCCGCTCCCACACCAACGACAGACCCTACAAATGCACCATTGGCGACTGTGACAAGTCCTTCCTACGCAAATCCCACCTCGAGACCCACATCGTGTCGCACTCCGACGACAAACCCTACCATTGTTCCACGTGCGGCAAGGGAGTCAACACCAAGCAGCATCTCAAACGACACGAAATCACCCACACCAAGTCCTTCAAATGCAGCTACGTAAACTGTAACGAAGCCTTCTACAAGCACCAATCCCTCCGGCACCACGTCCTCACCACGCACGAGACATCGTCGCTCATGTGCAGCGCCTGCAGCAAGACGTTCACGCGGCCATCGAAGCTCGAGCAGCACAACTTGAAGCACCACGGCGCCGCGCCCGCGTACCAGTGCGACACGCCCGGGTGCTTCAAGAACTTCAAGACGTGGTCGGCTTTGCAGTTCCATGTGAAGCAGGACCACCCGCGTGTAAAATGCAGTGTCTGTGGCAAAGGGTGTGTGGGGAAAAAGGGGTTGATGTCGCATATGTTGACCCATGATGAGTCCAAGGTTATCAAGTTGTGGAATTGTAACTATTGCGATGGTGGACGGTTCTCGAAGAAGGCTGAGTTGATTGCCCATTATAATGAGTTCCATGATGGCAACGTCCCGGAAGAATTGCTCAAGGAGGATGATTTGAAAAAGTTGGAGAGTATGTTGCTGGCGAAACTGGCGTTGAGTAGCATGAGTCAGTTGGAGAAGCGTGGAGAAGTGCAAGAAATAGAAAGAGAGGAGGAGGAGAGGGAGGATGATGATAGACGCAGTGATGTGAGGTCGGATTCAGTGTTGGTCCAGAGATCTATCAGATCCTTGACGAATTCGTTAAGTGATGGGAAAGATATCGTTAAACTTATATCTCAAGAAGCTTCCAAGCCCATTGCTTGTCCTAAAGGAAACTGTCACAGAACATTTGCTCGTGACTACGATTTACAACGCCATTTGAAATGGCACGATCAAAACTTACAGAAGATAGAACTGTTTTTGAGTAGCTTGGAGAAAGAACAGACACCCGATGGTGAACCACCGTTGAAAAGAGTCAAACTAGAGGAAACTGTTGAAACTTCTTAATGCATTGTAATAGATTTACCTATGTAAATAAATACCACGATTCTAATATCTAGATCTCTTGTCGTAGCCTCTACCTCCAAATCCATCACCTCTTCTTTTATTATCGGATCGTCTACCGTTACCGTCTCTATGGTCTCTCCTGTCTCTACCGTCTCTTCCTCCTCCACCTGAGTCCCTTTGTCTATTGTCAAAAGTAGGCGTACGGCCCGGCCTATCATGATCGCGTCCAAAACTGTCGCTTCTTCCTGAACCTCCTCTTCTTTGCAGAAGTGGCGGTGGAGGAGGTGGTGGGGGAGGTAATGGAGGCGCACCACTTCTAGGTGACCTTGAATCTGCTCTGCTTTGTTGTACGCCGCCTCTCACTACCCTTTCTTGTGGTGGCAATGGCGGACGAGAAGATGTTGACGAACTAGAACGGCCCTTGATCTCTTGCTGTGGTGGTAATGGTGCACGCTTGCTTTCACTGTTCCCACTTGACATATCCCTACCGCCGCTTCTCAAAACTTCTCGTTGGGGCGGTAATGGAGTACGTTTCCGTACTGGAGGTTCTTCTGGTGTGCCATTAGTTGGTTTTTCCTTGGATGTTTCATCCCGTGTAACAGGCTCTTTGTCTTTCTCTTCAGATTTCTCCTCGGGCTTGGTTCCTTTAGGCTCTTCATTTTTCTTTTCCGTCTTGGCTCTACTCTCGCTTGCTTTTTGTTCTTTGTATGCCTTCTTCATTTCACTAATCTTTGATTGTAATGAGCCTTTGCCAGCAGTACCGGGCGGCAACTCTTTTTCAGATTGTGGATGTGGAGTTGCTTCTGGAGTCTGTTTCTTCTCTTCGACTTCCTTTTTAGGAGCTTCGGGTTTGCTTTCTTGGGCGTATTTCTCATAAGACGATCTCTCAATTGTTGAACCTCTGCTCACTGTCCTTGCACCGCCAGTACCGGAATCGTAATTCACTGCTGTTGTGACGAGCAATTTCTTCTTCCTATCTTCTTCCTCTGCTCTTGCCAACCGCACTTGCTCTTCTTTTGCTAATCTTTCTTCCTTGAGTTTCTCCAATTTCGCCTGTTTCTCTCTAGCCAACCTAAGCGCAGCGCGTCTCTTAGTCCTCTCCTTAGCATCAACCAATTTCTGTTTGTCTTCTTCACTCATAGCAATAAAGTCCCAGGTTGGCACCCACTCCTTAGATCTCGACTTGATGTGCACTAATAATGCATTGGAAGCTAACTTCAAGTCATTTCTTTCTTCAGTCAATGCCAAGTGCTCTATAAGTTTCACCACTATCTCGCAATGCTCAACCACAGTAGGATAGACACCCAACAAGTTCTTCAAAAACGTGATAGTGTTGTTACGGGAAATGTACTCTGTCACCTGCAATCCAATCTTGACTTCCTCCAAAATTATCGAATGATACTCAAATAGCAAGTTCCTGAAATCATCAAACGTCACAGTATCGCCCTCTTGATCTTTCAACTCAACTTCGGCGTATTTCTTCTCGTCTGTCCAACCCTGCAAGGTCTTCAAGATATCAGCAAAAAACAATCCTATATTCTCTGCCTCGGTAGGTGTCGAAGTGAACAATGTTCCAAATAAAATTCTTGATTTGAACAATAAATCCAACACGTTGATCAAAGAATAGTTCTTGGTCTTTATGGAATGCAACTTGAAGATAAACCTAGCAGAATAAACTGCATCAAACGAAGAAGTTGCATTTCTCTGGAAAACGCACTGCAGAATGAAGTCTTCAATTTTCAAATTCTCAAACCATTCACCAGAAACTTCTTCTAGCTTCTTGTTGATAACCTCGTTATCTTCCTTGTGTGATTCCCGTTCTTTCGGCAAACTGTCTTCATAGGATTTGCTTGCGTCCAATTCGTCTCTTTGTTTGTCGATTGTCGAGCGAGATACCTCCTTGTTCTTCACATTAAGCGCAATTGAATCAGTCAAACTCTTGATATTCGACTGCAACTTTAAGGTCTCTTGATCGTAAAGCTCGTCGGAATAATTGATATCATGCAACGACAATTTCCAGAAATTATCGAATAACGTATTATGTATCTCAGCTGGCAATTGGTCCAACTGTATGTCTCCTTTGGCTCTCCAAACTTCAAATGCCCATGGCAAAGGAACACCCAAATCATTCAATTCTTTGACCGACATCAACTTCAAATCGTCACCATACAAACTGATCAACGTGACAAACATTCTAATGACAGAATTCAAATCGTCGCTTTTGCTCACCAAAACTTTCAAGTACTCTTCATCTCCTGTGAACGTCAATTGGCTCGAAATTCGGCAAAGAAGCACTAGTAATTCGTTAACTGCATCTAAATCACTCAAACATTTAATGAGATATCTTCCAGTGGCTTGTCTCTCGAATCTCAAATCATCAATCGTATTGTGAACAATCTTCTGTAAAGATGAGCCACAGTTGATCAAATCAATCTGGTTCAACGTCAAGTTCGTGATTGTTTGAATACCACCCATCGATATAAACATTTCTTTGAGCACCAACAACCCAATGGTTTCACCAGAATGGAAAGATTTCAATATGTACAACAAAATCGTCTTGATATCGATCGCACGCGGATAACGTTGACAGATCTTACCAATAAACAAAGCCAACGACTGGGCCCACTGACGTTCTGACATACCATTGTAAGTGCTGCTTCTACTTGAAGCAAGCCTCATCAAAATAGCAGCGGTCAAATTGTCCCATCCGTAAGCGTTAAAGTACCTAGCTGTTTCTACAACCAAGGTGTTTAAGTTATCATAACTTTCAATCTGCTGCAAGATTGTCAACAAACAAGGTAATGGATTGGAAACGCTGATTTTCGCCAACCTTCTCATCATTGGTCGCACATTCTCTTTGGACAATCTCTTCAACACGTCTTTCGTTGATTTCTCGGCCTTACTGTATGCAATTTTAATCAATGGGTTATTCTTAGCTAGCACAAGATAAAGCTCACCATAAAGACTGAACCTGTCTTCAATAGGGAACGCGCCCAAAATCTCATAAGCGTTGTCAATGGCAATGGAGTTTTCTTCAATCAACGGCATTGCGGGGAAAATAAAGTTTCTGAAATAGGAGTAGATCTTTGACTTGTCTTCCCCTTTCGCCATAAGGTTTTGCACCACTTGACAAAGCTTGTTGAAAATGATGACGCTTTTAGCCAAGTAGGGTCCATTGAAAGCGAGTAGCTCTTTCGAAACTTGGATCAACGAGTCAATGTCAGTGACCTTTGGTAGTTGCTCGGTCCACTCTTGGTAACAGAATTTGAACCTCTTACCAGCAAAGTCGTTATATGGGGCCCTGAATGTAAAGTAATACACCAATGATGCAGGCTCGACGTTCACGGAGTTATGAGGACGACTATAGGCAACTGCTCTACATTCATGCATGCTGTCCACTTCGTCTTCGGTGAAAATTCTCTCTCCTTTATACAATGGATCAATAATACCAGCAAAGAGTCTACTGACTAGCACAGGGATAACGTCATCAATTTGTGCCAAGAATGGGTACTTGGTAAGAATGAATATTGAGGGCCAATAAAGACCAAACGCTAAAAATGTTTTCAAGAACTGGTATTTCGTATTGGTACCCAACATGCTGCTGATGGTATTCTTTTCAGGTTCTGGTCCAGAGGATGTCTTCTTTTTGGTTTTCCCGTCGCCGTTTTCTTCTTCATCATCGGCAAGCGGCGCGGCAAGGGCAAGGGCATTTGCACCTGCAATTAGCACGTCGCGGTCCAACTTCTTCTTGTGCTCCTCTTCTAGCTTTTGCATCTCCTCATCGTTAGGTGACAAGTATTTGAAGATCGATCCAAAACTAACAAAGCCTTCTTTGATCAAGATGGCAAACAACGTTTTGTAGCTTTCCCAGTCTTTAGTACAGCCCGATAGTATCTTTAGACCGATGACTTTGGCAGCCGTATCACTTCCACCAACGGATAATGTGGATATCGACGAACAGTCACTTTCAACTTCCGGCCACCATCTGCTTTTCCGCAAGAATCTCAAAATGTTGCGGTGCTGGGAGACAACAATCACGGCAAAAACCTCAATTAGGACGTCCAAGCATCTATTGGGGTCCAAATCATAATGACCAATTAACTTATCGACAACCTGTAATGCATAGTCGATTTTAAAGTCGGTATCGGGCTCTCTGAAGATCGTATACATCTCCGTTATAAATTTCGAGTAACCTTCGACTTCTTCATGGAGCAAGTTGAACTTCTTCTGCGTGAGGTACGTGTCTCTGACGCTGTGTGATATTGGTCTGCTCAAGAAATCCTTCTGCACGATATCTACCTCTTTGATGAAATCGGAATGGAGATGCAACGCCAAAGTCTCAGGCTTGATTTTGTTGTCCCTGAATAGCAAATGTATGAGGTCTCGTAAATTCCTGGATATGGCAAACGAATTAAGAACTTGGAAAAATATTCTTGCATGGTCGTCTGATTTGATTGCCTGGGATAGGAACTTCTTCACATCGTTCACGTCCAATTGGCCCTCGTCTACTAAAAGAAGCATCTCCGTGAACAACACGGCAAGCGTTTCCTCGGACTCGGCGTCTGATTCCTGGTATGATTCGAGGACTTCGAAAAGTGGATCCATTCCACTTCCACCAAAATTCTCAATTACCTCGTCAGTGAAGTAAACAAACGACATGGCGGTGCGTTAATGAGGTTTTTTTTGTGTGTGTATCTGGATGCTGGCAACGGGTTGTTGACTTTATGTTTCGGTTGGATGTTTTTTTTCTTCTTCTGGTGATTGCGAGAAATTTTTCACGACGCCAAAGGAAGACTGAGAGAGAAGATTGACACTAGCTTTTTGGTCGGGGGTAGGACTACTCTATGCACAGAGTGAGGGGCTAACGCAGAGGGTATCCGATAGAATTGCAAAAGATATACCCAGTCTATTAGCTGGGCTATCCAACAATAAAAAATCATAAAAAAGAAAGCTCTTCTGCGGGGAATTGAACCCCGATCACGCGCGTGACAAGCGCGTATTCTAACCATTAAACTACAGAAGATGTAACCAACTGAACTATAGTAGCTAGTTGGATGGAAGTTAGTGTATATCACGCGTAGGAACCGTTATTAACAATAAAATATATGGAGAATCGTCGAGCTAGAGCAGTAGTAGTGTAGGAACAGTAACACGTGATATAACTTTTATGAGATCTGGTACGGGGTAAGACGATTAGGGAAGAATAACTAATATATTCGATAGGACAATGATTCAGTTAAACAGTAACTATAGATCAATCCGTGACCGTATCTCCCTTCCTCCGTTTTTCTCTCTTATATAAACTATAAAAATCAAACGGGGGAAAACTCGTCCTCTTATACTTGTAAATTAGCATACCAAATTTGTTTTAGATTTCGTGATCCATTCTCAATATACAACAGGAAGTGGTGAGTCGTTATTTGACGGAGCTATGTTGATCTCAGAGCAATACGAACTATCAAAGAATGTATAATCACAGAAACAACCGTACAATTCTAATATACACACTCTACTTAGAAAAATTAGCCTCTAAAACTTCTGGCAATCGCTCTTCAAACTCCCCCTTGGTTTCTCCAGCTCTCCATCTCAAGCCATAAGCTGGGTGATCTGGGCGCAAAAACGTTTCACCAACACCGTAAAGATTCTCTCTGAACGTCAAGCCTTCTTTTGGGTACTCCTTTTGAGCATACCCTCTTTCTTGGAGTACTGGAATCAAATACTCCACCAAGTCTTCAAAAGTACCAGGCGTGACAGCGTAAATGAAATTGAAACCATCCACGCCAGAGATGTCAACCCAACGAATCAACTCATCGGCAACTTCATTAGGATCACTAACAATCACAGGACCTGCACCACCAATCTCAATCTCGTCCACAATTGAAGCTCTAGTCTTCTTCTTCTTCTGTGGTGGGTCATCAGGCTGCTTTTGCGTCCAAGCGTCGGTAATGCTTCTGTTTGCATTGCTCTTGACCTTGCCGATTTCTTCGTCGTATCCATACTTGCTCAAGTCGATCCCGGTCCATCCTGAGAACAATCCCTGGACACCTTCTCTGTCGGTATACTTCTTCAAGTCGTTGTACTTAGCAACTGCTTCATCGTGGGTTGGTGCAACGATTGCAGTGAGACCTTGTACTGTCTTGATATCATCTGGGTTTCTACCTTGCTCACGGGCAACGCTCTTCAAGCTGTCGATTTTAGTTTTCAATTCTTCAGGGGTAGTAGCAGCCAAGAAAACCGCTTCTGCATTTTTAGCCGCATATTCCGTACCCCTCTTGGATGCGCCAGCTTGCAAAATAACGGGCAATCTCTGCGGAGTAGGCTCAGTTATGCTTGGCCCAGGAACAGTGTAGTACTTACCTTCATAATTGATCTCTCTGATTTTATCTGGGTTGGAGAAAACACCGTCCTTCAACTCAACAGCGTCATCTGCCCAGGATGATAAAAACAACTGGTAGATAATCTCGACATACTCCTGAGCTTCGTCGTACCTTTCATCATGGTCAGTCAAAACTTCCCCGTTGAGCAAGTTTCTTGCTGATGAGTCCAAATAGGAACTAACAATGTTCCAACCAACCCTTCCTTTAGTTAAGTGGTCCAAAGTGGCTAAACGTCTAGCAAAGTGGTATGGCGCTTCACTGATGGTACTGGAAGTAACCGCAAAACTAAGATTTTTAGTGACGGCGGCCATAACTGGGATCACCGCGTGGGGATCATCAATGGGGAACTGTGCACCGGCTCTTGCAACAGCGCTGATATTTCTTGGTCCCTGGTAAACGTCGTACCCTGACAAAACGTCAGCTATGAACAATGCATTGAACTTGCCCTTTTCCAAGAGCCGCGCTAAGTATGTCCAATACTCAATGGTGTTGTAGTTACGAGAGTTATCCTCTGGGTGCTTCCACAACCCGACTGTTTGAAGGGATGGACACATCATATCAAACGCATTGAGGATAAGGTGCTTTGGTTTGGATTTAGTTTCAGCTTTTTGGCTCTTAGCAATGGGAGTCATTCTTGGTTCGATGGTGACATTGTGACATGGCTCGAGGGACACATGTGCTTTGGTGCTCTTTTTATATTGGCATGATTTAAACTTTCAATTAAGCTTTATGATATTAGGAAACCTTATCATTGGTCATACTGTGGCGTCGGCAGCCGTTGATGGAGCGGTTAAAAAAGCGAGGACGCCGAAAAAGGGTGGAACCAGAAAAACCTTAATCCATGCCACAGTAATCTGGTCCAATCATCTAAGAGTCTATGTATATGTCTATTGTCAATCTACTAAAAGAACCACCTAATTCTAGAGTAGAGGTACTGGAACCAAGATATCGGATTGTAGGGCACCCACTTAACCGCCTTGCCTCGTAGCTCTTTAAAATAGTGCAGCAAGAACTCGACGCACCCGTCCACAAAGCTCGCCAAAACAGACCTAGTATCCGTCTTTCCGTTCCAACAGTACCTTTCAAAACACCGCTTGCATTGGTCTGTCTGTTCAATGCCGCGTCGTTCTTGCTCCCTTCTGATAATGGCACACCCGACGCAAGTCCTCCACTCTGAATCCCAAGTCATGTTCAACCTCGTAGAGACTTCGAACCCGTTCTTGATTATGGAATCACGTTCGTCACTGTCATATCTCATTTGGAACGTTGAAGTATTGGACCAGTACGAAAAAGGGCGATTGGCCGTGTACACCACTAATGGCACATCGTATGCTTTCTCTTGCAGCCCGGTCAACGATGTCAAGTTTCGGGCGTCACAGCCAAAGAAGGTTGGTCTCTCTGTCAACTTTAAATTCACAAACGAATTCGAATCAGGCACATAAGGGAAGTGGGTTCCGTTTCCTTGCTTGCTAAACTGTCTCTCGTACGTTGCAACCATGGCTGCACCATTGGGCCAAGCTTGGAAATTTGCCGAATTGTCGTATGCAAATATCACGTCCACATCACGTTCCGGCTGTATGAGTGGCTGGAGTGGGATATTCTGAGAGTCTTCACCACCGTCACAAAGAAACAACGAGTCGTACGACGAAATCTTATGCGAGTGGCCAACTTTGTTTCCACGGAATGGGTTTGGTTTGAAAATAGCAATATCCATGTTGTTGTCTGAAATGTCTTGCAAGATGCCCTTGAGAATGGACTTGATTGAGTTGAAAAGTAACAGATCATCACTGGCAAACAAATTGTCCTGGGTTCCCTTGATTGTTCCATTCGGATAGAACCCGCCAATGCATTTATTGGAGCCTTGTATGTCCCCAACTATAAAGGTGTCGTCGTTGGTGCATGCTCTGCTGTTGGATGCAACTGGGACCTTTTGCGACATGAGTGAACTCAACGTGAAATCGTCAATCCTTAGCAATGCCACATTGAACAAAGACGACGACGTGCCCATGATGAATCCAGCATTATCATACCCACCTATACAGGTACCCTCATGCACCGGAATACCAGCGGTGACATTCGTTCCAAGATACTTCATCTTTGCAAACTGGTAAAGTGACGGATCCCACGATCCCATTTCAAACGGGTTGAATTCAAACACTGTGGAGTTATCACTAGCAACGCACGATTCTGGCACCTTACCGTTCGATATAAGTATAGGGAACGGCATCTGTGCGTTCTTGAATATATCCACGTCTTGCAACGTTGAGCAGGTCAAGGCTGGTCCACTATCTTTGAAGAATTGATGGGACAATGCCCGTCCCCACACGTCTACCAACGACGTTGCAAACCCAGCTTCTCTCTTGGCGTCCAAATCTTGCTTTATGTCCTTCATGAAATCAAGCGTCTTGATCAAATTAAACCCACCATACGAGAATATCGAAGTCCGCAAGTCCCAAATACCAGACGCAATAATTGCCTCCAACGACGTGAAATTATTCAACGCGACTGACCCAACTAGCCATCCTCCACCAGACAACCCGCTCAAATACGTCGCTGATTCAAGGAGTCCGCCTAGACCGTGTTCCCAGGCACCTTGGGTTCGATTGTCAAGGGCAGACATCTGGCCACCGCCGCTAAGCATGGCGCGGTACCCGCCCCCAGAAAACGCGATCCCGATCTTAATAGACGAGCCGCTGATGAACTCGTCGATGTCGATGCCTGTGACATTGGCGTGCTTGAGGAACTCGATCAAGTTCTTGTTCGTGATTGCGTTCCGCTTTTCCACCCAAGTGTGTTCTTCGGGCGAAATCTGATTGTTGATCAGTCGCACCAACGAACCTTGCGGACAGCTCACGGGGCCGGGGGCGTACGAATCTGTCGGAGACCAAGCAATCGCTAATGATAGCAACAAAATTAAAAGTAACATGACTGCGGTGGGCGGTTGAAGGAACGTGGGATACACGTTCAGATCAGAGGATTTATATAGTTGTGGGTTGTCAATTGTGTTTTTGTTGTTTTTTTGTTTTTGCTTTCTGCTTAGATAATCGGCAATTGTTTCAGTATGCAATTATGAGCGCTGTACATGTCATCATGCGCCTGAGTACGAAAGGTGAAATGCGATAATCGCAGTTCATTGGCTGGCTTGAGGGGATTGAGCGGAATTGGCAATTGAAGTGGTTATACTCTCTTATCTCGAAGTAACCTGTTGCATGTTGTCACCGCCAATTACGAGTTTCTTGTTGATTGAGGGATTTTGTTGAATTGTAATTACGAGAAATTGGCACCAATTATAGATTGCCAAATTGATCCAAGTGCTTTAATGAATCAGGAACTCTCTTACTTTGCTCCTGTTTTGCCATTTTATATCAATTAGTTCAGGTTTGGGAAAGTATTCCAACAATTACATGGTTTGCTCATGTTTTGGTGCAAATTTTTATCAATTCTTTGCAGCCTATTGATAAAAGTTTAAACTACATTTTGTGAGCTTGCTCTTATCAAAACATAGTCAGATACGTCGCAGTTTGCGCTTCTGTTTCTCTATCAACGAGAATGTTTCCATATGTTATCAAACTGTAGTGAATTACAAGTTGTCGTTAAGCATTTGTGGACTCTGTGTTACCTAATCTCGTTACCTAAGAAGAAGCGTCTATTTGGTCGAGTAGCAAGAATGGTTTAGTGGTAAAATCCAACGTTGCCATCGTTGGGCCCCGGGTTCGATTCCCGGTTCTTGCATTTTTGCATTTTTTTTCACTCCTCTATATTCTCAAACTTCAAAGCCAGAGCTTGTTTTGCAAAGACATCTATTAAAAAAAAACCTATATTACTGAAATCTTATACATCCTTGTTGCTTATTTCTTTCCTTGGGAGTATCGATTATAAAGCATTTTCTCCCTCATCAAAAGCGTCCAGAACCCGTCTTTCATCAAGCTTTCCTTATTGACAAAGTCCTTGAATACTGTTTCATTCTCACCCTTGAGGTCAGCATCCTGATCGACGTCACTGAGCTCAGACTCTGAGTCATTGCTTGATTTCTCCCTGGCTCTCTTGACTGGCACGGGTGGATCAAGTGCCTCCAGGCGTCTTTTGGCAATGCGTGAAGAAGGACCAGGTGATGCTGACTTGTCTCGCAGTGATGCTAATGCGGCAGCGGCAGCAGCAGCGGTCGCACGTCTTGCCTTTGGTATTGCTAGACTTATTGAGCCAACTTTGGTGTTCTTCATGGGTTCTGACCCCCACGACGATTTCACGGATTCAGGTTTCTTAACGGGTGTAACTGTCCTTGCGGGTTCGGATTGGGTAGAGTCGCTTTTCTTGAGGGACCCACTCTTCTTGAGTGGCTCAGCTGACTTGTCAACTATGCTCTCTGAAGGCTCGTCTTTCTTGACTAGTTCCTCAGTCTTCTCGGCTTCTTCCTTCTTTACTGCTTCTTCTTTCTTTGCGGCATCGATGGATTTCGGAGGTGCAACTTTTGTATCAGGCGTAAGCTTCTGGGCCGTCTCTAACGCTCTGGGACCAGCTGGTCTCTTTGGCGACAGTTTACCATTGGGCGACTTTGGTTCCTGGTCCACATTCTTCCCTTCATCCTTGGATTCAACATTCTCCTTTTCACTAACCATTGGATCTCTGCCTGGTTCCTTGACGGAAATATTTCCTACCTTAACGCGTTTATCTTCTCTAGGACTAACCTTGATCGCGTTTGCGGACGAAACCTTTGGAGCAAATGATGATCTGGAGACTAAACTCGAGGCCACACTGGGCTTAGGTGGTAAACTAGGCACCGCCTTGGATGCTGACTCCGTTCTAGATCTATCACCGTACTTCCTGTAGCTATCATACTTGCCCAGATAGGTTTCACCCATTTCTCTGATTTTGCTAACTGTTGAAGATGGCACGTACAGATCTTTTGGAGGTGCATCTCTTGAATTGTTATCCCTCGTTTCCCACCTATCATAACGGTCGCGGTCTAGTCGCGGGTTATCATAGTAGTCGCCTCTGTCGTAATAGTCGTTACGGCCCCTGTGATCGGGGTGATCCGGTCTGTGGTCGCCTGCAGGTGCCTTTGGGATATAACTGTCATACTGATCATGACGCAGCCTTCCAGAGTCGTGTTGCGGTTTGTGTCCGTATTGCTCGTGGCGCAGTTTTCCTGAATCATACTGTGATTTGTGCCCGTATTGTTCATAACGCAGTTTTCCTGCATAATTGTATTCGCTTTTGCCCGAAGCATAACGATTATCTCTGTCTCTGTCCCCACCAAAACTCGAATGCACGGTGTCCTGGCGGAACTCGGAATGGTTGTCATACTGTATTTCCGTTGGTGGTTTCGACTCACTGACTGGGTAACTGCGGTCCTTCATTTTCTTGTACCTTTCTTTGTCGATTTCGTGACTTTCCTCAAACTTGGGCATCTGGCTTGGCAATAATGGAATAGGTTCATTCTTGAAAAAATCATGGTTCAAAGCGTCCAACGCGTTGAATCTTTTATAAGGGTCCAATGTTAACAAGCCACCTAATAACTTGATAGCATCTATAGGCATGATTTTCTCAAATCTGGATTCCAATGTTCTTGTACAGGCCAACCCACTATTGTACTCTGTCTTGTGGGGTAGTTTGGCTGCATCAGCCCAAGTCAACGGAGAACCGAGTAATTCAAACACAATCTTTGCCTGGTCAGCGTCAGTCTTACCCACTAAAATTGGCTTGCCTGTGAACAACTCAGCAAACACACAGCCTATCCCCCAAATATCCACTGCTGTAGTGTATTTCCTCTCTCCTAATAGAATCTCAGGCGGTCTGTACCATCGAGTCACAACCAACCCAGTGTACGATTTTTCACCTCCACCAGGTCCCATTCCTAATCGTGGCGCAGATCCGTGGTATACTCTGGCCAACCCAAAGTCGGCAATTTTCAAAACACCAAACTGGTCTATCAAAATATTGGCTGCTTTAATGTCTCGATGTAGGTAGTTGTTGTCGTGGATGTATTGTATGCCCGTAAATAGTTGCTGCATGATACACTTGATTTGGTTCAACTCCAATTTTATGTTTGGGTTTTCAAGCAACCCCACAAGGTCACTTGACATATATGGCGACACGGTGTAGAACGAGCCTCTATTCTGGACGATTTCCGCATTGTTGCTCACTTTGGCTTCTTCGAAAATCATATCCAGTATGCTGAGTATATTGTTGTGGCTCAATCTTTTCAAAATAGTGATTTCTCTCATGGCCGTGATGGGGAAACCTTCCTTTGCCGAGTGGTTGAGCAATTGTTTAATCGCCACGATTGCACCATCGCTTTTGCGTTTTGCCTTTTGAACCACCCCGAACGTGCCTTGTCCCAATTTCTCTATAACCTCGTAGTGCTTCAACTGTGACATCTCGCGGATGTGGCCGATCGAGTCCGGCGGCGTGTCAAGGACTCGTGGTTTGATAGTGTTGCTTTCTCTAGATGCTCTATCATTTAGTCTCGAACCATTGTAGCTTGTTGCAAGTGACATTGTCTATCCTCTCTGATATGCAAGACGGTACGGATGAAACTGATCTATTCGTACAATGACAGCCTCTTTCTGTGGTGTGATGACAAAAAGGAGGGCCAGTAAAAATGGGAAAACAAGGTGGGAAAGAAGGTTGGTAGAATCGAAAAATTACTTTTATCACCAGAATCAACCAAAGAAAAAACTTCAGGTGGTGCTGGAGGGAGGAGGCAGAAAAAAAAAACAGTGCGACAAGGAAACCGAAAAAAAAACCAGAAACCAACTCGTACTTGTGCAGAATCACACGACCGCGATATCGCTGATCCCACCCCTGGAGTAAATGCAACTTCTTTATGTAGTTGTGACATAATAAATACAGGATATTAAACTAATTACTATTATAAAATTTCAATCATCTAGACCTACGCTGTTGGTTTTGATTTGGCAAATTTGGAGTGTTTCTTTCTCTCTTTGGACAATTGTGATGCTTGCTTCACGTTGAATCCATTGGCCAAGAACTCGGTAGTTTCCTCCAATTCAAGACCGGCGGTATCAGGCAACAAAAAGTAGACAAAGAAGAACGAGATAAAACACAAACCGGCAAAGAAGGAAAATGTACCCGTTGGGGTGATGTTTTCCAACATCGTCAAGAAAGTAGCCGAAATGACCATAGAGCCTGCCCAGTTGGTAGCTGCTGCATACATAGCACCGATAGAACGAACGTTGACATCCGAAAACAACTCAACACCAACCCAGGCAGCGTTACCAATACCAATGGCGTAAGAGGCGACGTACAAGATCATACCCACAATGACAACAATCCCCCAGCCACTGATACCTCTGGAGATGATAGTACCAGAACCGAAATCAATGTCCAAGAAATGGAAAGCAATGGCACACACAATCAAAGCACCACACATGCATGGCATACCAACCAACAAGATTCTTCTTCTACCGACTTTGTCAATGATACAGATGGCCACACCAGTGAAAACAAAGTTAGTAGCAGCAATGATAATGGAAACAGCGGTGGCGTTGTGGAATCCGATGGTTTCGAAAATAGTGGCACTGAAGTACATCAAGGAGTTGAAACCGGTAAACTGTTGGATACCTTGTAAACCACAGGCAAGAATCAACGCTCTGAAGTTACCTGGAGTGGTGTGGATGATCTTGATGGACTCCCAGGCTTTCTGCAATGGATTCTTACCTGGGACGGTGGAATTCGAGGTAACCATCTCATCAATAGTGGCATCAACAAACGCTTCAGAAGGCTCAACGTGCACTTGTCTGATGACCTTCTTTGCTTTATCTATCTCGTTGTTCATAACGTAGTATCTTGGGGTATCAGGCAAGAACCAGAACAAGACAAACTGCAACACAGGAGGCACCATACACAACCCCACAGAAACTCTCCATCCATGGGCCACTCTCGTAAGACCCCAGTTGATAAAATAGGCAACTAATTGACCACCAGTGATAAACATGACGTTGGTGACAATCAATCTACCACGGTACTGTGCCGGAGCCAACTCAGAAATCATCAAAGGTGCAATCAACGACGCGATACCGACACCCCAACCCAAGATGAATCTTCCAACAATCATGGTCCACACGGTCTTGGAGGCTAACTGGATAATGGTACCAACAACAAAAATGACATTCGAACCCAACAACACTTTTCTTCTACCGATAATATTGGCTAGTATACCGCCAATGACGGCCCCTATAAGGGCACCCAAGGAGGTCGCAGACGTGATCAATTCTTTCTCACCGTTGGTCAAAATCTTGTTGGACAAGTCGGTACCGACTTGCACCAAGGCCGACGATATATAACCCGTGTCGTAACCAAACATGAACCCAGATATGGAGGAGGCCAAGGTCAAGATAAGGACCATCTTGGAAGGTCGAGCATCAGCCTCTGAAATTTGGATCGAGGCCTCCTCAAATGTGCCGTGCTGGTTACTTCCGCTGCTGCCATCCTGTAACAAACCTTTAGATGACGAGGACGCTGAGTTGATGGAGGATCTGGAACTCGAGGTTATCTCGTTCTCTATCACGCTGGTGGTGGCTACTGTGCCGACCTGTGCTTTGGATGCTGATCCCATGACTTTAAATCAAACTTGTGGAAATGAGTGAATGAATGAACGAAGGAGTACACCAAAAGGCAAACAAACAATGAAGAAGTATTGGAAAAAGCAATGAAGAAAATAGAAGGAATCTTCTACTTTTTAAATAGGAGTTAAAAGGGAAAAAAGGAAAATTTTTTTTGTTGTGTTGAGGTTTCATTCACTTCCACCTTATTTTTTTTTCTTCCTCATTTTTTTTCTTTGCTTTCTTGATTGCTTCATTACGCCGAGCGGGGGAGGCTACGCGTACGTTCGGATAAATATGGATGGCTTAAATAGGTGACGCATAGGGTTAATATGGGTGTCATATTGTAGCTAAGATCTCTTTATCTCATCAGATACCCATTGATACCCCCACATGTTGAGATAAGCATCCCAAACATGGCAGATCATTGGTAGTGTACTGGTTCAAAATTCTCGGCGAAATTTCTTCTGCGTGGAATTATTAGTGTGACCTCGCCGAAAAAAGAGACAACGCCCAATAAAAAAATAAACTCCGGAAAAAATGGACAAAACCGCACGTGACTTTTACGTGTCCTGATCCACTTTTTCTTTCTTCTCTCTTTTTGCAGTCAACCAGGAGGGTGGTTTGTAGTTGTTTATACGTATATTTTCGTTTAATATCCTTCACGATCTCTTCATTTGCATTTGTATGTATAAAACAAAAAGATTGCATCAATAGTAAGAAAAAAATAATAATAATGAAAGAAGTACCACTATACAAGGAAACCCTTCTTTGCTTTATAAAGTGTGTCCTGGGAAATTGTTGTTGTTTTTTTTTACAGTGAAAAATGACTTAAATATAAAATAATGGAGACAGAATGTATTTCCTTTATCTATGGTTATTAATTTATTTTTTTGGTGGGTCGAATCTGAATTTTCTGTTCTTGATTGGAGTCCATTTGAATCTCTTGACCCAGATGGACAACAAGTATAATGAAGAAATGACAATCAAAGCCTTCAAACCCCACTTCTTTCTATCGTCGTGTTCTGGTTCAGCAGCCCAGTTCAAGAAAGTGGTGACATCCTTAGCCATTTGGGAGGTGGAGGCTGGGGTACCGTCTTCGTATTCAACCAAGTCATCAAACAAAACTCTACCCATAGCAATGGCACCACCTGGGAAGTAAGGATTGTAGTTGGAGCCAGCTGGTAACACAACACCTGCTGGTGGTTCTTCTGGGTAACCGGTCAATAAGGAGAAGATGTAATCACAACCACCGTGTCTGGCTTTGACAATCAATGACAAATCTGGTGGGAGCGCACCTTGGTTGGCGGCTCTGGCAGCTTGTTCGTTTTCGTATGGACCTGGAATGTAGTCAGCCAACTTACCTGGTCTCTTTCTTGGCTTACCTTCGTCATCTGGTTCGTCGTCGTATTCCAACTCTTCAGCCATGGCCTTGGCCTCAGAAGTGGTGTGGGAAACACCAACCAAGTTTCTCCAAGCAATTCTGTCCAAAGAATGACAAGCAGCACAAACCTCTCTGTAGACTTGGAAACCTCTTCTGATGGAGGCGTGGTCGAATGTCTCAAACATACCGTTGTGCGACCAATTGAAGGCTGGAGGATGCAAACCGTGTTCTGCGGCAGTCATGGCATTGGCGGTCATGGAGTCCTGGTACAACAAGTAGGATGCCGTCAAACCGGTGACACCAACACCTCCAGCAATGAATTTCTGAACCATTGGTTGGTTCAAAGTCTTGTATGCGTTTCTAAACATTGTGTAGACGTGAGTGTTCCTTCTTTGAATATGTGGTTATTGTGTGTAAGTGTGGGAATAGGTCTGATTTCAACAAGGAATAGGGTGAGGTTCTTGTTTATCTTTCTTTCTCTGTGGAATGAATCTGTAACAAGTGGGCTAGTTTTAATTTGCAGAATAAGAAAATCAAACTAATTGGAATATTTAGTGGTCCCTGTATCTCTTCGTTAGTCACACCGTAGGTCTTTCTTGAGGAAAAGTTTAACACAAGCTGAATGGGTTGGATATTTGGAAGGTGCTTTTTTTTCTTTCCAGAGTCTTGCTTCACCATTTTCTTTTTTTTTTCAATGGAAATTCATTGGGTACTGCACATAGGGTCTAATAGGTAAAACCATTAATGTCATTGGTTGAAAAAAACCAACAGCTGTGTGAGTTCCTCGCTAACCCATGAGCACGACATTTTTTTTTTTGCTCAGATTCATGCGACATTAAGCATGATTTGTACTGAAGGGCTGCTATTGGGTAGAGGACCCCCGGAGGGGGGGGGGTTGGTTATGTGGGTTGGCCTCCTAATGACAATAGAGTAGTATTGAGAATTGGCTCTTCGGACGACTGTCAGGTAACAAGTGAAGTGTGTGTGTAAGCCAAGTCTCGTGTAGGCCCGGTTAGGATATCTCAGACTTCAGCTTCAGGCTTGCACTTTTTAGAGGATCAGAGAGAGAGAGAGAGACAGCGTAAAGTCATAATCATTTCAATTAATATGCTATTTAATGCACGAAGATGGGCTACCACTTTTCCTCGGGATTTGCTTTATACTCCACGTAAGCGTCCCAGTTGAACAAACTCAACTCGGTTTCGTTCTGGATACCCAAATCCCACAAACTTTTTGCGGTGCCATCGACAGACGGACTCACGAGCACCCAGTCGTCGTCGTTTTCAAAGTTAATCACAAGATTCATCGATTTCGACCCGTGTGCTTTGGTGTATATCTTGACAGTATTGTATTCGACGTTTCTATAAGGTCTCAATGCACCAGTGGTGTTTATCACGTCAACTAACTTCTCCAACAACTGTTTAGGCGTGGTTGCTTTCAAGTCGATGTCCTTGATGATGTGGTTCTTGACGTTCCTGTAAGGGAAAGACTTGATAATACGGACAGTAATCAAGGAGTCGGTAGCCGGACGCACATTAGACGTTAATGGATCGCTTGACATTGATAAGGATCTAGGTAATTGTGTAATTGGTACTTATCGGGGCAGAGCAGAGAGAGGTCCGTATTTACATTCTTTTTTTTCTCTCTCTCACTGTTACGATGTCGAGAGATATTTGTCACTTGTTTCGCAGTGGTTTTCTGAAACTGTTTTGGAAAGAGTGCACTACCCCGTAGTGGTGATGGTCGTGTGGATTGCCAAGGGTTGGAAGGCAGTGTGTGAGTGAGTGATTGTTTTACTATCACCCAAATGAGTTAAAATGATCTACGTCTTCACCCAACCTACATTCCAATCCAAAACTCAATTTAGCCTTCTTTGTGTTTACTTCAACCCAACCAGGAATGTTCTGTTCATCGAAGTGGGTTGGAGCTTCGTCTGTTTTCCTTCGTCTTCTCTTCTTGCGCGTCTGCAAGTTCTTTGTGTGTAACGTTTGCCTCATTGTCTTTGTTCCAATGCCTCGTTGTTTTGAGGGTGTATGGTTGAGACACGTCCGAACCAATTGTGAAATAATGACCGCGATTGGTTAGAAGACTACAAACACCCGCCTCCGGTGAGTTCTTCCAACCCACCAACCAACGAGCCAACCTGTCAATCTCTGGCAATCAGCCCTATCATACTCGTACAAGGGAATTTTATACAGCCCTTTGGTCAATCCCACATGGTTTCACATTATCCACAGGTGAAACATACACTTTATACAGCGGGAAAATCTCTCGGCCCCATGTCGGTTTGTGTTACGACAATGGATTGTTCGATAAGTGCACACGTCTTGCTTTGTGGCACCACTCTTAAAGGACGTGGAATAAATTGCGAACCCTTGGCTGTTGGGTTGATGAGTCTAGTTTTTTTAGAATGAGATCGGCACATATTTATGGAACCGCTTTTCTTACTCCAACCCTGGTAAATTACATTTACATCTCATACATTCTACCTGAAATTCAGACAGACACCTCGACCTCTCACCTCCTATAAATACTTTTAGGTCTTCGTGAGTTTATACTCGTTTTTTATGATTCTTCGAGGAACCCTATTCCCTATTCCTTCTTTGCTATTTCGCAATCAGATTATTTTTTCCCGCTTTTAGTTTGCTTCAACCAGCATCGGTTTCGGGTTTGTTTCTAAGTATTTCAACTATACCCCAAAAATTTACGTCCTACAAATTTAAAATCACCCCTTGTCCTTTCAGATTGCTTTATTTTGTATTTTTTTAACGTCGTTATTATCACCCTTTACACTCCTCCACATCAGACATGTATCAACAGCAAGTATCCCCATGGGAAATCCTACAGGAAACCACCATGGTCAAATGGGTCAATACCAAGCTCATTGAAGACACAATAAGTCCACAAACTCCCACATCAACCTACTCAAACATCCCTGAAACCATCAACAACCTCACGGACGACTTACAGGACAGTCTAGTGTTGACCAAGCTCGTCAACAGAATCATCTATGAGATCACCTTGAACCCAGACCATCCGATGAATGCACAAAAATCAAAACTATACTACCTTACCCCTATTTACAAGAGGCCAACTTTCAAACTACAGAAGTTGGAAAACTTACTGGACTTGCTCAAGTTCTTGAACTTGATATTGGGCATCAATGTCGTGTCTATCAGCCCCGAGAACATATTTGACGGGGACCTCAAGCTTAGTCTAGGGTTGGTCTGGTCGTTGTTCATTTTCAACGCTTCGAGTTGTTTCCCCGGGAATCCTTCGTACATGACGATCAAAACCATCTTGTTGAAGTGGTTGAATGGGATATTGACAGACAAGACAATCAAGAACTTTAGCAAGGACTGGGCCGTGGAGCCCGAGGTGACGATATTTGAGATTGTGTCACATTATGACCCACTAGCGCCGGCTGGCATGGACTTGCCCGCGTTGATGAACTACCTTGAAGAGTCGATCGCGTTGCCAAAGTTCATAGACCCGGAAGATTTCCAGTACACGGACGAGAAGTGCATCATTGTGTACTTGATTGAGTTGTACAAGATTTACGAAATTGAAAAGAGCTACAATGAGGTGGAGGTTGACCTGCTGCTTAGGTTTGACGACGTTATCAAGTCCACATTGGCCATATTCAAGTTGAAGAGCAGCTATGAGTCGAAGGCTTTGAAGTTCTCCAAGCAGCTAAACACCTTGATCAACCAGTTGACTTTGGACTACGACAACTTACAAGTTGACTTCACCACTGATCTACAGAACTGTTTGAAGCTCTTGGAAAACTCCATCATCGACCCCAAGAAGCTCGCCGCATTCCAAAACAACTTTGACATCCTCAACATAAAACTCACCTCCCTAGTCAACATCCTTCAGCGATTCCAGAACTTCCGGTGTGACATCAAGCCCGAACTAATGTACCTCAGTTACCCCGAGATCATCCAGATTCTCGGCAACATCAAAGTGGCCCTCCAGTCCTTTGGACCCAACATCGACTACGTCCCCGCCAGCAAGACACTCAACATCGACCCGATCTCCACGAAGCTCGACCAGTTGATCTCGCTCGACTCCAAGTTCCTCAACCAGGCGCGCCAAGTGATCATGGCCGTGAACAGCGACCTGCTCTTCACCAAGTTGAACATCCTCAAGTCGGCCAAGCCCAAGAACGAGCTGGTTCGCGCCGAGTGCCAGATCACGGTCGAGTACTTCTTGGGGTTCTCGCACAAGCTTGATCTCTTTGAGGCGTCCTTGAAGTCAAGAATCACGTCAAAGTACATCGAGCCGACGGAACTACCTGAAGTGGACGTCACGCCGGAGTTGTTCAATCAGTTCAAGGCCGTGTTGTCTAGGCATAACAACTGTCGTCATGATGAGTTGTTCAGAACGATGCTGGAGGAGGTGGTCACGTCGGAGTTTTCAAGCAGGAAGTTGGAGTTGTTTACGCGGTTGATCCCGATCAAGTCGTCGCCTATCTCGCCTAATGATTCGAATTTCGACTTGCTGTCGTCGACTTCGTTTGAGGATGACGATGTGTTTGATGAGTTGCAGCAGAAACTTGACTCGCATTTGCTGTTGACAAACGATAAGATTTACGACATCAAGGAGTTTATACGAAGATTCGAGAATGGTTTTAAATTATAAATTAAATTAGGTGTCGTCCTCCCCCTCTCTTTAAACAACGATTTATATGTAATCTTAGACAATACACACATTCACACAGCTAGCCGCTCCCTATATCTTGAAAAAAGGATGCGCCATTGCTTCTTTAGCCGTAGGTCTCATCTGGTGGTCGTAGGTCAACAATCTATCTATCAAATCAAGCACTTCTTCGCTAATCAAGTGTCTGTTGTCATTGGTAATGAATGCCTTCCATGGTTTTCTAGGATAGTTGCCCAAAATGTCGTCATAGTCTGAGCTCAACTTTATACCATACTTGTTGACATACGCCATCAAATCTTCAGTGCCCAAGACCTTAGCTATCTGCACTAACTGGTCATTATTTGAATCTCCCCTGAACAACGGCTCCTTCTTGAATATTATTGCTCCCAACATGCACCCCACGGACCACAAATCAAGCGAGTAGTCATACTGCTGCAAGTTTATCAACAACTCGGGGCCCTTGTGGTATCGTGAAGCGACTCTCACATTGTAGTCCATTCCTGCATGGTAAAACTCTGCCAACCCCCAGTCGATCAACCTCAACTTCTTGTTCATCGGGTCAATCATTATATTCTGTGGCTTGACATCTCTGTGGATGATACCCATGGAATGCGAGTAGTCCAATGCAATTAAAAGCTGGGTGAAGTAGTACTGAATATCCTTAATGGTGAATTTCGGGTACAACACTCTAAAGTCAACGTTGTTCACTCTTTCAAATATGAATGCTGGGATCTTAGACTGTTCGTCTCTGACGACATCCAACAATCCTATAATGTTGGGGCCGCCGGTCAAGTTCTGCAATATTTTGACCTCACGAAAGATCTTCTTTAATTTGACGGGTTTCAAAACCTTGATGACACAGGGCTCGTCGTTTAAAACGTTGACACCTTGGAACACCTCAGAGTATTTCCCCCTGCCGATTTTGCTCACTATCTCGTAATTCTTGATATCTCCCCACGCTATCTTGTGGTTCTCGTAGTCCCAGTACTCTGTGGGTTTGGTTTCGTTAGCGTCGGCATAGACTCTGGCTATGGAGTATGGTCTTGATTTGGAACTTATCATTTGGCGATGGCTGAAGATGCTGATGCTGCGCAGTGTTCTTGTGATCTGTATGTGTGGTTCTCTGTACAGACAAATATGAAATACGGCTGTCTCGGTTGTTGATTTGGTCTGGTGTGGCGGATATGGCTATGGTGATGTTAATCGAAGGTCGTATTGGATGGGAAAGTAGACAACCTTGTGAGTGTGGACGGAGCGTGACTGTTGGAATAGCTGTTGGTGATAGTGTTGTAAAAAAAAAAAATGCCCAGCAGAAGAGAGAGTGAGAGAGGGAATGGACAAAAGAGACACAGCAGCTGTGATGAACTTTTTCTGTTTAAATTTTCTCTTGCGCCCGCCGCTCTGTCTCTCTGTCTTTGCTTAGTCTTGTTGGCTGTACGTCTAGCCCGATTTCCTCACTCGCCAACTCCTACATCCTTGTTTATCTCCAGAATTCGGCTACTACAAACAACTACCATCATCCCCAGGTTACCCTATTTGCTTTCTCATGAATCATATAGGCACCATCAAGATATATGATTCCACCAAACAAGTTCTTAACGACGTACAACTATGGTCAGATAAGGAAACTTCAAAACTACCGAACATCGCGTCCTGTTCTTCCATCTCCTGGATAAAGTACGCAGAAATCCCATTGTATCTAACCACTGCGCTTCCCTTCGCTATATATTCCAACGATCCGGCTACATCGGATTACTTTAGGAAGAATTTGCTTGAACTTCCCTTATCCAACAACAGAACCGATCTTGGCATCCTATGCAAAGCAGATACGGATACGTACTTCGTGTTTTATTACGAATACGAAACGGTCAAGATGATAGTGATCGCCTTCACGGAGTTCAACAAGCTACTACCGCACCTCAACGGCAAATCACACCCCACGAGCAACACAGTGGTGGACTTGTCCAAGCCGGTGCGTGCCCGCACAAGCACCGTGTTGATTGACAAGATCATAGAGAAGAAGAAACAGCGGCTGAACCCCTTCATCACTACTACTCCAATGATCACGACCAATGCACCGACAAAAGTGGACAACTCGCTGATACTATCGAGCCAAGAACAGATCAATGCGGCTATTAACAAGATCATCCTGTCGGGGTTGAGAATGCGTGGGTTGTCGCAGAACCTTGTAACTTCCCATAATGACAAACTAACGATTAAGGAAATACACCAGATGACATTCAAAGCGGCCCAGTTTGCGCTAAGGAAACAGAATTATAGTTTCAACAAGAAATCAGAGACAAAGAAACCACTACGGTTGAATGACTTGCAGGACATAGTGGAAAGTCTCTTACAACTTTTCGTAGATGTTGAATAGGTCATTCGTGTATTTCTATGTACATGCAAAATGAACGAGATTTCTTTTACGCAGAAGCGCCCTCTTTAGCAATAGCCTCTTGCAATTGTTCATCTAATGATTTAAACTTGGAGACAACCTTAACGACCTTCTTCTTTTCGTCAGCTCTTTCAGCACGGGCTTTTTCCAAAGGTTCATGCAAGATGGATCTGTCCTTGGCCAAATATCCTCTCTTTTCCGGGTTAGAATAGTAGTTAATGTCCCTTCTCTGTGATGGTCTAGCTTCCATTGGCACGTATCCGTACTTCAAAAGGAAGCGTTCCGGGTGGACATGAGCTCTTATTCCCAATCTCGAGAAATACTTAGCAGTGAACGTACGACCAATCTTCTCAATAGTTTCAATAGCGACCGCAGTACCCTTCGAAGCCTCGATATTCAAAGGCACATTATAGTTACTGGCACCAGCAGCCAAGATCTTAACACCATGTCTCAAGGTCCTAGTGACAAGCCCACACTTGACCATCTCCTGAATAGTCAAAGTATCCCCCTCTTTCAAGGGGATTCTTCCAGTATTCCAGAACTCCTGGATCCTAGCCAACTTGATCTGCTGGTAGATTCTCCTGTTTGGGTTGGAGAACCCCGTCAAAGGGAATCGTCTATAGTATGGTGTCTGACCACCCTCGTGCCACCAAGGCACCTTACCTCTAGCTTTCTGACCCTTCTGACCACGCCCGGAGGTCTTACCCTTGCCGGACGACGCACCACGTCCCAATCGCTTGTATCCTTGCGTGGAACCTTCGTTGGGCTTCAACGTGCCCAATTTGCTAAGCTGGCGGAACGATGTCAAGACGTTCACGCCCTTGAACGCGAATCGTTGCGTGAATGAAGGTAGACTGAACATGTGTGATGGGGGGCAGAGGACTTCAGTACGTTGGCTCTTGATGGAAAACGAGTGAGAAAAATTTTGATGAAAATTTGATTGGAAAAAAATGCGGTCGTGCGAGGTCGTCAAATATGGAATGGTGGGTGGTAAATAAAACAAGAGGTTATACGAAGTCAGAAAGGGTTGATTGAGATTGAATGTTGGGAGAGAGAGAGAGGCGAGGGGAATAATGGGTGGACTTGTTCAATCAATATTCACGTAGTCTTTTGAATGTTGATATTGGCGCCATTTTATCAACTTTTCACAAGTTTTCCTTACTAAAGAAGTACCCCAGAGAAGAATGGATCACAATTCTCATTCCTGTTATTTTCATGAGACTACATCTTAAGTGCTATTACCATGTTAGAGAATCCATATTACTTCTTTAAGAGCATTCTCACACCTTCATTAAGCACTCCCAATCGTACAATTTGTAGTCGTGTGTTAGACTCGAATCATTAACGACTAGAAATCACAGCTTCTATGGCCAAGTTGGTAAGGCACCTCACTAGTAATGAGGAGATCATAGGTTCGAATCCTGTTGGAAGCATGAGTTTTCTTTTTTGCATGGATAACATATCCTGGTGATACTTTTTTTGAGTTCATGGCATGCTCTTAGTGTGAGCGAAGTGTGGTCATGTTGTATCCGTCGTCGTAGACAAAGTGCTACGTGTTCTGTTGTAGCTCTTTTTTTTGCAGCAAAGAAGTTAGACAACACGAAAAACTTGCACAACACAGAAGCTGCAACCACTTTACTAGTGCTTTCTTCTTGTCCTCCGCCGGTGGCCCTGCTCATTGACCATCCAGAGCGATGACCAACCCCTATCACATCACTCACCACACAAAGCGTCACCCATACCAAAAAATTTCAAATCGCACACACGGCTGTAAAAACCGCACTGAAAAATTTTCCCGTTTCCATTCGAAACACAGTTGCATTAAAATCTACAAAAACATACCATGAACTCAAAAAAAGTATAACCAGATATTTGTTATCCATGCAAAAAAGAAAACTCATGCTTCCAACAGGATTCGAACCTATGATCTCCTCATTACTAGTGAGGTGCCTTACCAACTTGGCCATAGAAGCTGTGATTTCGGAAGTGTTGAGAAATAGGTCCCCGAGGACCGTGTGGATTGACACACTGGGAGACTGAGAGTTTCTGAATGACAGAGGAATGAACTCAAGGAACGTCAAGAGTTGAAATTGACCGACTTGAGCTCGTTAGTGAAGCATGAGCTGTCGTAGTTGTCTGTTACGTGTAGGCTGATTCTTTTGGTAGGGGGCAAACGACACCAAAACCTTCCACAACTATCCTTCTTTTTGGGGATTGTCTTTCTCTATGGATCACCAGTATGACACATTCGCCCTATTAAAATTCCCATACGCCTCTTATTACCCTCCGTACTCTTCTCCCGCCAAACCACTTTGTCGGACCCGCATGAAAAATTCAACTGCCTGAAGAAAAAAATGCCCTCAAATATCTCGAATTCTTCCCCCGACCAACCCACCACCACCATGTCCAAAGAAGACGCCGAGCTCCAAGAGATCTGGAAGCTTTTCCAAGACTCCGACGCCGACATCCAGCAGCGCCGTAAGGAAATCACCAAAGCGATCCAAAGCGACACCACGCTATCCGACTACCCGCATCACCTCTCGGTGGTGACGGCCATGGACGAGCTATTTGCGTGCTTTGCCCTTGGTGGCCAAGTGAGAAACTACTATCGTTACGGCACCTATGACTCGTGTGACCGAGCTACTCAAAAGTTCTGGTTTGCTTTGAAACATGGGTCGTTCTTCACCCCGAAGGAAAAACCGGTCGAGGAGTTGAGCGAGTATGAGTTGAAGAAAAGACTCACCGTGCAGGAGTTCTACAAGAAGAGGTTCCTCGAGGACAAGGCGAATGGAAGCTCAGAGGATATCTGGGAGAGGCGGAAAGAGTTGTTGGAGAACCCTTTCAAGAAGGAGGATGATGTAGATAGTAGTATTAAATATCATTAAAAAATTTATGTTTAAGTATACGCATATTTATTTGTAACAAAGAAAAGAACTATTACATGATCACACAACCCTTCTTCTCTGGCTCATTATCGTTGGCACCTTTGGGTTTGGCATTGAGGGCACATCTAGCAGCCTCGGAGAACGCCTCGTTGACGCCTTTGTTTTTCTTCGCAGAACACTCCAAGTATCTCAATGCGCCCATTTTTTTGGCCACGGCTAAACCCTCGTCGTATGTGATCAATCTTTTCTGGGACGAGTACGGGTTGGACTGTTGCTGGTCCTCTGCATCCTCGTTGCTTCTCAAGTCGCACTTCAACGCGACCAACACCAACTTGACACCTTCACAGTGGTCAGCTATCTCGCCGACCCATTTGCTCTGCACGTTCTCGAGCGAGTCCGGGGAATCTACCGAGAAACACAACATGATGCAGTGGGTATCTGAGTATGACAAGGATCGTAATCTATCAAATTCTTCTTGGCCCGCGGTGTCCCACAACGATAATTGCACGGACTGGCCGTCAATAAATATGTCATGCACGTAGTTCTCGAACACGGTTGGTTCGTAGACCTGGGGGAAGTAACCTCTTGTGAACACGTTTAAAAGGGACGTCTTACCACACGCACCATCCCCAAGAATGACTATTTTCCTTTGAACTAGATGATGTTAGTAAACACGAACGATCTTGAGTATCCTGCCAAAACGAATGAAGAAAAAAAGCTCCTGCTTGTGCCCGTCTAGACTGGCTGTGTGTGTTGTTTTATTTTTTTCCTCTGTTTTGGGAAATACAATGGCAGGTCTGAGATGATAACAACATACTTGTCTTTTGACCACCACCACAAATAGGCATGTCGTCTTTTGGTTGAGATATGTAGGGAGGGAGGGAGGGAGTGGGGGGCAACTGGGGTGAAGTAAAGGAAGGTGATGAAAGTAGTCTGTCTGGCAGAAAGAACGAACAACAAAAAAACAACAAAGAGAGGAATGTCAAGAAAAGAGAAAAAGTGGTGATTGAAAAATGCACTGTGTAATTTATTATCGTGTTTCTTGAAAGTGTGTGTGTTGTTTACTAATAAATTTTTCTCTGTAACTTTCCACCCTCGCTACTGCTCATAATTTGGGCAGCACACGACAAGGAAACAAACTACACAGCTACTAAGCTGTTATAGGTATGCACATATTTATATTCAGGTATATAGATAGTATCAATATGCCACTCATCCATTCTTATAATTCCCCGCTTCTCCAGTAACATCCTTTTTTTTTCACCCCGACCTTCTATAAATAATTAAGCACCAGACACCTACTCGTTGTCAATCAAATCTTCAAGATACATAGAAGGAAGGGTTCTTCTATTGGCTGGTGTAGAAAGCTGCTGTTGTGTTTGCTGCTGTTGCTGCGTCGATGGCGCCATCAGTCCAGCTTGCGACAACGAGTAGTCACTGTTGTTGACCTCCTGGTTAATGTACAAGTTAGGCACCACCTGCGAGTGTCTGTTGGTGGCAGGCGATGGATTCATCAAGTTGCTCGTCGACCCACCGAACGACAAGTTAGTCAACGACGGGTTGTAATGGCTGGATCTGACCCTCTTGTGCTGCATGACTTCAGCCGTTGGAGACACAAACATTTTCGTCAAATCGTGCTTCGACGTCACAGCCGCACCCACTTCCGATTGGTAGATCGTCGAGTTATCTCCGGCCTGCGATCCATTAATGTTACCGAACGATTTATTCAACAAGGGCAATTTGGACACCGAGCCGCCGTACTCGGTGGTGAAGTTGTTTAATGTAGACTGCGGCGTCATGCCGGAGAACCCATACGCGTTGTTGTTGTTGATCTGGTACTTTTCATACAACTTCTTGTCGTCGGCGCTGGATCTCTTGGCCAATCTCGAGGCACTCAAGGACACAATCAAGTGGTACAAGATGAAACCTAGTAAGATGGCCCCCACGATGGCGCCGACAGCAATGAACACGGTCCCAGCTGGATTGCTCTGTCTTATTATGAAAGGGTTGTCATTGTTTGGTGGCACCGAGACAACAGGGGTCGTGTATGCGTTTGGATCGGTCAAGGTTGGCAAAGCCTCAGGCATGGATGCAGCACCGGTGGTGGATGTTTCATCACCGTCTCTTTTGATGACTGTAGCTGCGGTTGCCAATGTGATCGAGACTATGTAATCCTGATATGGCATGGTTTTATGTGTGGAGTATGTGTGTGTTTGTAGTAGCGAATGTGGTTGTAAATAGTCAGTATACTATGGTGAGTGACTCTTTTGCTAGCTGATGTAGCTGTGGATTGAATGGTTAGTATTCTGATGATTTGATTTGTTTTGGTGTTTAGTGGTTTCAATTTTTTCTTCCTTCTGTCGCCTCAGTCCTTCCTTTTTTTTTTCGTTTCACCTTGCGGTCCTTTTTTTTCGTAATGTGTGTGATTTGGGCTTCCATTTTTAGAAACACAGTAAACAATTAGGCAACTGTCAAGATGCAGGATCTCTCATTTATTTAAGAATGATCTACAACCAATATCTAACTCTATACGAACCAGTACCCCTGTCTCTCGGTGTAAAACTGTTTCCTAAACCACTTCCAGATCTCAACACTGTCGCAGTCATCGGTTAGTCTGGGTTTGTACGCAGGATACTGCTCATTGTACTTGGTCATATCACCACGGGCGCAGTAAATTTTCTTGGTGTTGTAGTGGGCTTCATTATTCTCTGGCTCCCACGGCTTCGGGATCGGGCTATCTGAGAAATGAACCAACTTGATCTTTCTGAAAAACTCTATAGGAGTCCACCCGGTGTTGGACTTTTTATTGACAAACGGTAAGTATTGCGGTTCGGCGACAAACCGTTCGTGCCATTCTTCGCCAAACTCTCCGGTTAGAACTCCATACACTCTGTGTGGTAATATCCCCACATTGACCCTCTTGCTGCGCAATTCAGTGTTCAAGTACTTGTTGAGGATCTCCATATCGTAATCGGATGATCTCCGGAGATTAGATCTGTTGGTCAAGTACCACCACCATGGGTTGTTCACATATTTCATCAAGCCATTAAACATCTTCTTCGACGGCGTGATAACCATGATGTGGTTGGCAAAGAAATGGTCCAGGTTGTCATAGTAGTGATTCTCGTAAAGAATCAGCGGCAACACGTTGAAATCCTGCGTAACTTGCAAATCGTTCACCAACTTCTTCATTCTAAGCGAGTACCTCTTCTTGTTGGGTACCTCCATCTTCACCCGGGGTCTAGCACCCTTCCCTTCCACGACATTGTTCAACCAGTACGCCTGGGGCAACGCAAATGAGATCTCCTTAGGGATCTTGAACAACTCGTCAATGTTGTTGAACTTGCTCTCCATGTGGCCAAAGTCAATCTCCTCAGGGATATCCACAAACATCGAGTCCGAATCGAAAAACACAATCCGGTCATACTCGTCGTGGTTGAAAATATGAAACTTGGTAAACGATGCCGCCCAATTGGACTCATCCTGGTAGTTTGCCTTGATTAGTGGCACGGGTTTTAGCGTGATCTGGTAGTGGTTGGCAACCTGGTAGAGATCATTCCACTTGTCGTTGGCGTAGAAGTTGAGGATCTGGTCGTAGACAACCACCAAGTTGGGGATCTTGGTACCGGACTTGCGCAAGTGGATAAAGTTGATAATTGCCAAGTTCAAGTAGTCATAGTTCGTGGCGTATTGCATGTAGGCGTATTTTTCAACATCGTGAGGGAACGGTTGTCTGTCGTAGTATTCCACCACTTCTTCAGGCAATAGCTTGAGGTGTGATCTCAAACCTTTATCTTTGACGGTGTCGGTTGTTTCTAGGAGCACATGTGAAAGAAGGAAATAAACAGCTATGAAAACGGCTATCTTATACTCCCAGTTCCTTAGTAGCGACTTCAAAGTTCCTTGTTGCGGAGGCATTTGTCTAGGGATGTCTTGGAGCGAACGGGTGTGTGTGGTTGTTGCCAGATTTTTATTTTTCTTCCTTCTCTGCCCACACGCAGAATTCTATTATCTTACGACCGGATTTATTTTTGCAACACGTGCTGCCGTGTCACCAGACCTGAGACAGAGAATGGTAGCCAACTCATGGATAATTGTTTATTGTGGTTAATGATATCCGTCGTAACGGAATACTACCGTGGTGTTCCGACCTCTGCAAGGCTTAACTTACGGAAAGGACGAAAAAGGGGGCACTACGGATATGCCGATTCCAACCCTGAGACTCAAACAGATTAAACCATGCAAACCCCTAAGATTTCATGATAACTAACACATTGTTTAAGCGCGCGTAATGAGCATTACTAAGCTTACTAACCTTAGTAACGAAGGATTGACTTGGGCTTTGAAACAATTACGTGAGATATTAAATTGTTGACGTGTTGACATGAAACAGTCCTTTGTCCAAAGGAACAAAAAGACTCTAAGGTTTTGATAGATCAACAAGTCAAGCATTTTCCTCATGACCACTTGGTTTTTGGGGAAGGAGGTGGAGGAATTCAGAGATAACGAACCCGTTCAGGCGGGTTACTCTTAAGAACATTGCTCTGTCCTAACCCGTACGTATAATCTGGCGGGAGATTCTTCTCACCCCACCGACATACGTGGTGGAAAATTCTTTCTTGTTACGATAACATTCGGTGAGCTTCGTAATTATCCAAATTGGCTCAATACATTGTTGAATCGGGGATTCTTAGTGTATCCAGCTAATCTGGATCTCACTCTCCCTTGTTTGCTGTGGATGGTACGGGAAGGGGTGGAGGGAGTGGAGGATGCATTTCCCAAAAAGATAATAGGGAAATCTCTTTGGGGATATGCTATGCATAAGAATCGATTATCTATCGGGCATTTTACTGTTGTTGATCACTGTGGGTTGCTTGTGCTTGGTCAAAAGTATTGGTATCCGTAGTTTGGGTACTTGACATGGTGTCCAATGGCTGTGGAACTTTTTTAGTACCCTTTTTTTGACAGCAAACGTGGAGGGCTGAAGCTTTGGTTGTGTGGCCCCTCCACGTCCTGTCATTAAAAAAAAAATTGCCGCGATTCAAACTTCCCTCCAGAACCATAAACTCAATATTTTCTTCCTCCTACCTTATTCCACGAACGCCAATCCCTATGCAAATTTTCTACATCACCACGGCAATGGTCACCAAGGAAGAGATGAACGTTTCAAAAATTTCGATCGCCAACATTCTTTAACAAGGTTCAGGCGACAGCCCACAACACACACACAGCAAAGCTTTTTCTTACACCTATTAAATTTCCGGATCTGCGCCTGGTAAGGGGATCGACGTCAAGACAATTTCATCTTTTTCTTTAGGCATAGAAGCAATCTGTTTTCAATGTGAATGTTTGGCCCTATATACAGGCTACCTAGCTTTCGGTTTCTTTTTGCTATCGGTAACTTTTGCAACTCTTCCACCTTAAAGTTCCCCCACCGGCTTTCTTGTCTTCCTTCCCTCTCTGCCTGCCTCCTCCCCCCTTTATTCTTCAAATGTATAAATAATTACACGAATCCTCATTGGATTAATTATTACACACCGGTATACTCTACTGATGCATCCATACCTCCTCGACGCCTCAATGAAGTTGTTTTTGCTACTTGCCTTGGCATTCGTGGGTGCAAACGCATCCAACGTGCCGGAAATCAAGAACCTTGAGTTTATCCACTACTCCAACATGAAACCTTCTTATGCCTGTAACTTACAGGTGAATAACGCTGCTACTTACTGTGCGGGCACCAGTGCGTTCAACACGAACTACACCTGCTTGTGTTCGTCTCCCGGTTGGGTTGAGTCCGTCATGGGGTGTCTTTCGTACGATAACAAAAACACTACTACTTACTTGGACGGGTTGATCAGGTACTGTAAGATCCAAGGTGGTGTTGAGTTGACCATCCCACAGTTGCAAGACGCTTACACCAGCTACGTTGACAACGCTGTCAACACATCTACCGTTGACGGTTACAACAAGACTGAAGTCATCGACTACCCGGTGTTGCTCAGCCAATACGAGACGCAGTTGTACAGGGACGCCTACGACAAGTACTTGGGCAACTACGATGACTCCTTATACTACGGTGCAGGTATCTACGGCTACTGGTTATTGATGTTTGTCGTTGGTTCCATCGTAAGCTGGAGCAGATACTTGTTCCCCGGCTTGTTTACATCCAACGGGTTCATCAACGGCATTAGGAGGAACATCACGCTCCCTGCCCTCGTGGGCAGGGCCAAGACCAACGCGAGGTCCCTCTCGTTCATTGAATTTCTTGTACCATCAAGAATCGAGTCCCTTGTTCTTGCCGGGTTTTTGGCGTTGATGATTGTGCTCCTTTCCGTCAACACTGGGTACATCCCTGGAGACCCTGTTTTGTTCAGCAGTGGCGCAGCCAGATTGAGATATGTCGTTGACAGATGCGGTATCATTGCTACCATGATGATGCCATTGGTGTTTTTGTTTGCTGGACGTAACAACTTCTTGCAGTGGGTTACCAGATGGCAATACTCCAGATTCGTCACCTTCCACCGTTGGACCTCGAGGGTCATGTACTGTTTGATCATTATCCACGCCTCTGGTTACACCAAGGAACTCGGAAACTTTTACAGCTCGGCATTGCAAGAAGGATACATGAAGGCAGGTATAGTTGCGGCCGTTTCTGGCGGAGTCATGCTCATGCAGGGGTTCCTTTACTTGAGAAGACGCTGGTATGAAGTTTTCTTGATTGGCCACATTGTTCTCGCCATAATGTGGGTTGCTGGTGCTTGGATTCATGTCCAGGACTTGGGTTATGTCTACTTCTTGTACCCAGTGTTGGCCGTCTGGTTCTTTGACAGATTCGTCAGAGTTATCCGATTGCTCATGTTTGGATTCCCCTTGGCTGACGTCACTTTGATCTCCGACGAGACAGTCAAGGTCAGCATCCCCACTTCCAACTACTGGACATCCATCCCTGGTGGCCACGCTTTTATCCACTTCTTGCGTCCTTCGAGTTTCTGGCAGTCCCATCCATTCACGTTCACCGATTCCGTTGTTGACGACCGCCACATTGTCTGTTTCTGTAAGGTCAAGGGAGGTTTGACTAGCAGCTTGTACAAGTATTTGTCTGATCGTCCCGGAAGATGTGCCAGAATCAGAGTTGGTGTCGAAGGTCCATACGGCGAGCCAACGGGCGCCAAGTTTGCCGACACCGCCGTGTTCATTGCTGGTGGTAACGGTATCCCAGGTATCTACAACGAAGTGACCAAGTTGGGCAAGAGATCCTACGACTACTCCCACCAAGTCGTCAAGTTGATCTGGGTCATTAGAGAGTACAAGTCCTTGGTGTGGTTCTACGATGAATTGAAAGCTTTGAAGGACTCCAACATTGAAACCACGGTGTACATTACCAAGCCGGATTCAGCAACCAACTTTGACGACTATCACGACAAGTCCAGCGAGAAGTGCGACTCATCCATGAAGGAGAAGTATACCCATTATATCCAGACCGAAGTGTCTGACTTCGGACCGGGTTCCAGTGACAGCGACAGCGTTGCCCTCAGTGCGGTGAAACGTGACTTGAGCAACGTGCATTTCAGAGAGGGCAGACCCGATATCCAGGAAATAGTCGCCATAGAGGTTGACGAGTGTCAGAAATCAGTCGCTTTTGTTGCGTGCGGGCATCCAATAATGGTGGACGATATTCGTTATGCCGTTGCCAGAAACGTCACCAATGCTGGCAACAAGCGTGTTGATTATTACGAGCAATTGCAGGTGTGGGCTTAGATTTATTTTTACTTGTGTTCTTTTGTAGTTTTTCCGAATTTAATGTATACTCTTCCCGTTTTAGTACATCTATTACAAATAACTAAAAAACGAATTAGAGATGATATTGCCATTGCTCATAACACCAAACGGCACTCTCCAAGGGTTTGTAGGGTGAACACGGCTCAACACTTGTTGCCTCACACGATCGGGAAAGTGTGCTAATGGTTACTAGTTTTAGGCAATCATGGAATCCTGTCCTGTTGCAACTCTCCCTACACCTCAATTTCTCTTGCAATTACTAATACCCATGTCATTGAGCAATTAACCAACAAGCGAGTTGGGTTCTCTTGTTGGGCTTGGCAGATGTAAAGAGAGGGAACAAGAATCAGATCACCAAAATAGTTTCCTTGCTAATCGACACATCTCAACCAAGCAATTTATCACGACCATACAAATAGACAAGGAGAGAGCTGGAGTCACCCCATGGGACCCACAATGAAACTACAAAACAAAGTGGATGCCGACAAGGGGAGGTATGCTGTTTGTTGAGAACTGGGCACAAAAACAAACGCATGGTGACTGCACGGGGATACCAAGAATTACATCTCCGGACTAACGCCAACCGGGTGGACAAAAACGTACGCGTAGATGACTGAGTCGTGGTGATTGTGGACGGTTGGGTCTGGTGATGATATAACCACTGATGCAGACCGGGTTGCACTGCTCACTTGGGTCGTGCATCGCATACCAAAATTCCAAGACAGCGAGAAATTTGTTAGCTATGCGGCAGTGGGTTGCTTTTTTGTCACTGCAACTTTGTGATGCGAAACGCACTGCTCATTTACGCTGATGCAACGCAGTTTCACTCTTCCCGCACGACGGCAACAACAACACCTACACCTCCACCAAACAATGCCCCAAGAGCTACGGCCGACATGCTCCCCGATTACAACGACTGCGATCTGTGAATTTCTTTTTTGTCAATCTAATTCCACCCCTTTGCGTACTCCCCGAAAACCTACGGGGAAGATGGTGGGGCAGATTTTCATGCAAACTTTGTTAGGCTGACACAACACCCATAACTTTATGGGAGGCGGCGATAGTGGGGCTGGGATACCGCCACACTATGACAGCACACGTTGCGTAAATCTAGTGGGATGAGTTTATCCGAGTTACGCATCGCGGAAAAATTTTCCTAGTTGCAAAAGCAGGTGGACAGAGAGTCCACCAAGACGTTACGTCTGTAAAAAAACCCAGAAAAAAAAGTCCGAAAACAAGCACAATAGGTCGCCAGATAGACAAAAGCCAAACACCCAGCAAGAGTTATTATATTAGTTCTGCACTTGCTGTAAATTAGTCGCGACATTGCAAATTGCTGGGACATAGCGAATGGGCGAATCTCACGGTCGCCGAGACTCCAGGACGCTAGTGCTCGTCCCACTTATTGTCAAGTCCCAAATTGCCTCCACAAGGTGTGACCCACAAAACCATGGGGTTCAGAATGCCTTTAAGAAGTTTATTCGCAGTTCGATCTGGCGAGTACTGCCGAAACGATGGGCTGTTTCTTTTTTTTGGGTGAGCCCCAAATTAAACTTTTTAGATGCTCTTGATGTCGCCAGGATACAGTGGGAGGTTGATGCCTGACCCACACCCGAGGACAGATTGAGTTGCCTGAGGCTGCGGAAAAAGATGGAACAGGTCCTCGGTCGTGGCTGCCATGAGGGTCATCATCAACTCCATCCCCCCCCCTCTTCCATCATCCCATTAAGAAAAAAATATGGATGGGTTTAGAGGAACAAGGCAGAAAATTTTTTTGCAATACATTTTATGGAATGGTGGGGCCAAGAAATTGCAACCATACACAAAACACCTATAGAAAGAAAGAAAAAAAAAGAAATCACAATGAGTTTTTCCGGTCTATATTCCCAGTTGCCTTAATTTTGTTTCACTATTTTGATATGAACAATGGACTGCAACAGAGGTCCCACAATTTTGCCCATAAATACCCACACTGTCCCCCAGCTTTTTCGCCAGGAAAGGATTTTTGTTATTTTTTTGTTGCTTCGTTTGTTCCTCAGATCTATACTCACTTATATCTCGTCTACTGCTACCAAACAAAAACACAAGTATAATGAGTGCTACCGAACAAAATTCAAGCAACTCCTCTTCCTCCATCTTGGAGGCTGAAGCTAAGGGTGACAACTTGCAACAAATCATCGAGGAGACATTAGCCAAAAAGTCCTACAAGGAGTACATCTTGATCTCATGTTTGTGTTTCTTGGTTGCCTTTGGTGGGTTCGTCTTTGGGTACGATACCGGTACCATTTCCGGGTTTGTCAACATGACTGATTTCCTTGAGAGATTCGGTCAAGTCAGCGGTGAAGGTGAAAGGTACTTGTCCAACGTCCGTACCGGTTTGATCATCTCCATTTTCAACGTCGGTTGTTGTATCGGTGGGTTGTTGTTTGCCAAGGTTGGTGACATCTACGGTAGAAGAATCGGTTTGACCTTCTCTATGGGTATCTACGTTGTTGGTATCGTCATCCAAATTTCTGCTCAACACGCTTGGTACCAGATCATGATTGGCCGTGCCATTACCGGTTTGGCTGTCGGTACCGTTTCTGTTATCTCCCCAATGTTTATCAGTGAGACTGCTCCAAAGGCTTTGAGAGGTACTTTGGTCTGTTGTTTCCAATTGTGTATCACCTTGGGTATCTTCATTGGTTACTGTACCACCTACGGTACCAAGAAGTTGGACAACTCTGCTCAATGGAGAGTCCCATTGGGTTTGTGTTTCGTCTGGGCCTTGTTCTTGATTGCTGGTATGTCCTTCATGCCAGAATCCCCAAGATACTTGGTTGAAAAGAACAGAATTGAAGACGCTAAGGTTTCCATTTCCAAGTCCAACAAGTTGTCCCAGGAAGACCCATTCGTTTGGGCCGAATTGCAATTGATCCAAGCTGGTGTCGAAAGAGAAAGATTGGCCGGTAACGCCTCCTGGGGTGAATTGTTCAGTGGTAAGCCAGCTATTTTCAAGAGAGTCGTCACTGGTGTTTGTCTTGCTTCCCTCCAACAATTAACTGGTAACAACTACTTCTTCTACTTTGCTACTTCTATTTTCAAAGCCATTGGTTTAGAAGACTCCTTTGAAACCTCCATGATTTTGGGTGCCGTCAACTTTGGTTCCACTTTCGTCAACATCTACGTCATTGAAAAATTGGGTAGAAGACTTTGTTTGTTGGTTGGTTCCGCGGGTATGTTTGTTTCCTTCATCATCTACTCCATTCTTGGTTCCGTCAACTTGTACGAAGACAACGACTTCAACAGTGATGTCACCCACCAAGCCACCGGTAGAGCTATGATTTTCATCACCTGTTTGTACATCTTCTTCTTTGCCTCCACCTGGGCCGGTGCCGTCTACACCATTCTTTCCGAAATCTACCCATTGCGTGTCAGATCCAAGGCCATGGCCGTCGCCATTGGTTCTAACTGGATGTGGGGTTTCTTGATTTCCTTCTTCACTTCCTTCATCATCAACGCCGTCCATTTCTACTATGGTTTTGTCTTCACCGGTTGTCTCGCCGTCTCCTTTGTTTTCGTCTACTTCTGCATCATGGAAACTAAGGGTTTGAGTTTGGAAGAAGTCGATGAAATGTACTCCCAGAACATCTTGCCATGGAAATCCGCTAACTGGATTCCACCTTCCATCGAAGAAATGGCCCACTCCACCGGTTACGCTAAGCCAACCGCAACCGAATCTGCATGATTGTCTTAACAATTTTTAATGTCCTCATCCTACTACTACCCCCCTTTTATTGATACAAACGATTTCTTAATAAATGGTTCCTTTGGTTCCTTTTTTCTTTATAATATACTTGGGATAAAAAAAAATATATGTGTATATTAGGTTTATGATAAAGTGATACAAAAGTTATTCTTAGATGATCCTGAATGTAGTTCCTTCTTTGGAAACTTCGTTGTTAGTTTGACTTTGCCCGTCCAGTCAAACAACCAGTACGCAACTTTCTTTGCTTTGTAGTAGAAAGTTTGGCGGAACCCGAGTTGAGTCATCATGTCATGCAACCTCTCATTGTCAAAGTATCTGGAGTTGGAAACACAAGGCAATGGCAAGACCAAAAACAACGAGCTCGTGCTCTTCTTCGGCTTCTTCAAAAACTTTGTCATTCGAACCAACATCTCGCCTCGTTCTTTAGGCGAAGGCACAAAGTTGATAACCAACGAGCACGAAATCAAGTTGAACTTTTCCGACTCATCCTTCGGCAACGGTCGATCCATGAAGTTCTGTTCGAGAATCAACGGGTCCTGTGAGTTCAAATCTATCCGGACAATCTCTTTGAATATCCCACAGGTAGATATGACATTATGCGGACTCAAACAACCAATCTCCAACGCAGTCACATTCTCAAGTCTACCCTTGTACTCATCCAGATGTAACCATTCCACTAGCTTCTTCGACGAGTCGCCTCCTCGTTTGCTCGTTTGGCCCTGTGTGGATGCCGACTGGTACGCTTCAATTCCTCCACGTTGCTGGACCTCGGCGTCTATCTTCGCGAGTATTTCAGTGAGGTCTGTCCTCGACAACGTGTCATCGATTTTGTAGATTTGGTTGTCGGAGTACTTTGCCGGTGCGACAAAGTTCGTGAATGCTGATTTGTAGGTGCTGTCTTGCTGGAGTTGCGTATAGTCGGTGACTGTTATTTGTGGGTACGTCTTCCGTAGTTTCGAGATCACGGAGTTCTTACTTTTCTGTAACACATGGAATCTTCGTATGATCTCCCTGGTTCTTTGTGGTTTCAAACTCTTCGGGGTACCTAATTTACCCGTTATCGTCTTAGGTGCCTTCAACAATCCAGACCTCGTCTTCTTCTTTGCCATGGTTGCGGTCTATGTATCGCGGTTCAGTTTTTGGGGGTTTTCAATCTGCACGCCAAATTTTATCACGATGAGCATTGCGAATTTTTTCCAAACGGTTAGACTTTTCCAACTCCTCCTAATCAACCAACACCAAAAGTCAACAACCACGTATTTGGAAAATGGCGAAGCAAGTGAAGAAGAACAAGAAGGTAAGCAAGCCAAGAAAACCACCAACATTGAAGCAGAAACTTCAGAAAGAATCCAAGATTGTGAAAATTAACGACCTTGCTTGGAAACCAGTTGACATCCCTGATAACTTGGAGGACTATGAAGGGTTCTATGGTCTTGAGGAGATTGACGGCGTCGATGTGAAAATGGTTGATGGAAAAGCGGAGTTCGTTGTCAAAGATGACTTAAAGATATCGAAAGAGGAACCAGAGGAGAATGACGATATTGGAGTAGACGAAGCAGACGATGATAAAGAAGAAGTGATTGAGGAAGAAGAATTTGGAGGATTCGACGACGAAGAGAACGAAGAGGAGGCAGAAGAGGAGGCCGTGCCCTCAGAACAAGATGCCGCTGAGTCCAACAAAAACGACGAACTCGGCATCGTATCATTTGCAAACCTCGACTTGCCATTACCCGATGACAACGAAATCAACTTGCCAAACTGGCAGGAAGGTGAACTAGGTTCCTCCATAAGCGCATACACACTCAATGGTTTGTCACAATTAGGGTTCCAGAAACCAACTCCGATTCAAAAGGAGACCATTCCTATTGCATTACAGGGAAAAGACGTCATTGGTAAAGCCACCACTGGTTCTGGTAAGACTTTAGCTTACGGTATACCTATTTTGGAAAAGTACATCCAGTCTTTGAACGCCATCAAACAGAACAACAAAGAAAAGAAGATCAACCATCCAACAGGCATAATTTTTGCACCAACTAGAGAATTAGCCCACCAGGTTGTTCAGCATTTGAACGCATTGGCCAAGTACTCGCCGTTGTCTACTCGTGGGATTGTGAGTATAACTGGTGGGTTGTCCATACAGAAGCAGCAGAGATTGTTGAAGCACGGACCAGGTATAATTGTTGCTACTCCCGGTAGATTGTTGGAGTTGATTCAAGGGGACGCTGAATTGTCTAAGAGATTGGCATCTACTGATATAATCGTGCTTGATGAGGCAGACAGGTTGTTGCAAGACGGACATTTCGAAGAATTTGAGAAAATATTGGAGTTGTTTGGCAAGAACAGACCAAAGAACAAAACGATGGAGTGGAAATGGCAAACGTTGGTCTTTAGTGCTACTTTCTCGCGAGACTTGTTTGGGAAATTGGATAAGCGTCAAAAGGGCAAGACCAACTCCTTGATACATAATGATGAGGCTGTCAAGTTGTTGAACGACAAGTTGAAATTCAAAGACAAGAAACCAGCCATGGTGGATGCGAACCCCAAGGAGATCGTTTCGGGCCAGATCACAGAAGCATTGGTGGAATGTGGGCCAACTGAACGTGACTTGTATTTGTACTATTTCTTACTCATGTACAAAGGCTCAACTTTGGTCTTTGCTAACTCGATTGATTCCGTCAAGAGATTGGTTCCGCTTTTGAACAATCTCAACATCCCAGCATTCTCCATTCACTCCTCGATGATTCAAAAGCAAAGATTAAGAGCATTAGAAAAGTTCAAAGAAGCCAATGAGAAGAACGAGGTCGCTGTGTTGGTGGCATCTGACGTCGCTGCTAGAGGTTTAGATATTCCAAATATCGACCATGTCGTGCACTATCACTTGCCCCGATCCGCCGACGTGTACATCCACAGATCAGGAAGAACAGCCAGAGCCGGTAAAGAAGGTGTGTCGGTGATGTTCTGCTCGCCTCAAGAAGCTTCGGGTCCATTGAAAAAGTTGCGTCGTTTGGTGGCTGCCAACTCCGAGAAACAACCATCGAGGTTGAACATGCACAACGACGTCAAGCTACTCCCGATTGAAATGGACTTGGTCTCGCAGATCAAACCAAGGGTTGACGTCTCGTCGAAATTGGCTGATGGCAGCATCTCCGCCACGGCGACACGAAAGGAAAAATCTTGGGTTGAACAAGCAGCTGAAGATTTGGGTGTGGAGGATTTGTCAGACATTGATAACTTTGAGGATGATATCATCAAGAAACAAAGGAAGAGAAAAGAAGGCAAGATGTTGTCCAAGGGCGAGACTAAGGCACTTAGGTATGAGTTGAAGAGTCTATTGGCAAACCCAATCAAGAAAAACGCAAGAAGATCGTACATTACAAGTGGTCTCCAAAATCTCGCGCACCAAATGGTCACAGGCGCTCACCACGAAAATGTCTTGGGTCACGAGAAGGTAAACGCCTTGAACGACTTGAAAGGTTCAAAGAACGTCAAGAGTAAGGCAACGAAAGATAAGCCAGCTAAAGGTAAGGTAAGCAAGAAAAAGAATAACAAGAAAACCTAAATTAGATTTAGTGTATTATAAGTAGTATATAAAGCAAGCCGACAACAAGGAACATTGTAGGAAGAAGAAAAACTAAAACTATGTGAATATGAAGTATGCAATTAAAACCGATCTAAATAAAACTGTCATCATCGTCATCGTAATATTCATCCTCGCTTGATTCGTCGGCCAATTGCTCAAAGTTGACTTTGTATCTCAATAACGCACCGATACCACCAAAACCTTGGACGAATTGTGCACCTTCAGACGATTTATCCGTGACAAAGTCCAATTCAGCACCATAGTTTTTGTAGTTTTCTGCCAACCACTCCAAGAATGACTCTTCTTTGACGATTTCCATTTCGGTACCGGTCTTTTTGTCCTGCTGCCATGTTTTGTCTGGCAATTCTGGGTTGACATGTGCAATCACCTCTTCACCTTCAATATCTTTCAATGTGTATCTGACGGTGTTCAAGTTTTCGTAAACAATGACTTTCTCACAGGAACCCAAGTCCAAAGCTTTCAAGGTGTCTTCGATACCATAACAGAATTTTCCAGTGTCCTGACTGATTTCTTCGAAATATGCTTCCAACAACTTCTTTTCCTGCACAAACTTGACGTTGGCCAATGTTTCGGCGGATAACTCGATGGCCTGGTTGAAACCGTTTTCACCACCGTAGGAGATATCGACAATTTTGATGACTTTTGCTTGTAATCTGTTATCGAACAAATCGGATTTGGACAATTCGGTCTTGAAATCGGCAGAACCAGCCAAGATCAAACCCTTGACGTTGACTTTATCGGCAGTGATGAAGTTCTGGACAGCCACCTCAGCGACTTTTCTGACGTAATTGTGTCTCTTTTCCTCTCTTAAACGCGAGAAACGCACGGCGGATTGACCACCTCTACCGTGCTTCTTTGGCAAGTCGACGGTGAATTTGTGCAAAACCTCTCTTGTGTTACCACTGACGGCACCAAACAAGGCACCGTTACCGTCCATGATGATGAACCCGAACCTGTCGTCGTTCTCCAACAATTCGTTCAAGGCTTCGACGTGGAACTTGTTGTCACACAAGTAAAGCGATGTGTTGATTGGCTTGAAAGGCTCAAAGTCTATGTTCAATTTCTTTTCTTTTCCCTCGTCGGTTATGACATCGCCACAGTAGACAACCAAACCGTTTCTTGGGACGCTGTTGTACAACTTCAATTTCTGCTGTGTGGAGGTGATGGCGGACAAGACAGACAATCTGTTGACTCTCGACTTGATGTTGGACGCGGTACCGTATTCTTCTGTCAACATCTTCTGGATCAAGGATATTTGGCCCTTTGGAGGTATAACCAAGGAAATCATGGATGTACCATTGCCTCTGGCCAATTCCAAGGACTTGATCAATTTTTTGACTTTCCAGATTTCAATATTCTTTTCAGCTTCTGTCTCGGACATTGTATGTGGTGGTGATTGGTGGATATGTCTAGTCTATTAGTGAGTCTAAGGTGATGAGATATTCTTCGTTTTTCCACCGGGAATAGTACTGAACAAGGCGAAGAGTAAGAGTACGAAGGAAGAGGAAGAGAAAAATTTTGTGAGTGTCCTTGGTTTGACTATGGCAGGATGAAAAAAAAAAAATTTTTGATTGTTGCAGCTGCTGAGCACTGAGTGAGTGAGCGAGCAATACAGCCAAACACAACCCAAAAGAGAGAAGACACACCGCACTCGAAAAAACAAACAGAAAAAAAAATCGCCAAAGGGTCGTGTGTGTCAGAACAATTTTAGACACATGCACACGCACGACACAGAAACTACAACAACAGCAAAAAGAAGATCCCACTGGAAAAAATAATGCTCAGCCATAATCAGGACAAATCGGGTATAGTATCGCTGAGTTATTTTCCTCTCTCCCTCAGTCATTTCGTTTCACCAGGATTACTTCCTACACATCTCACAACTTTCTTGGTTCTGCCCCCTAAGAAATGGCCTACACAGAAGAACAGCACCTACAACAGAGACGAAGCGGCAACGGAGGTGTTGAGGAGTTCGCCCAAGAAGACGGCTACGAGTCCTCCTCCTCCTCTACCGAATCGGAAATAGACACGACGCAGGAAAAATCAAGAAGACCCAAGGAGAATGCCTTCACCCAACAGAGATTGAAGGCCATAAACCCCGTCTTAACCGCTAAGACTGTCATCCCCTTGCTTGTTGCCATCGCTATCATATTTGTCCCGCTTGGTGCTGCCATGTGGTACGCCTCCGACAGAATCGAAGACATCACCATCGAGTACAGTCAATGTGAAAACGAAGCGACATATGCCGCCTGGACCTACATCCCAGAGAAATACGTCGACTACAACTTTAGACAGACCTACGGGGAAATCACCCAGCCGTCGTTTGCTTGGAGATTGACCAACGATCCATCACAACCTTTTGAAGACGAGAGAACCGTGTGCCAGGTCCAGTTCCAGTTGTTCCACCCTATGAAGGGTCCTCTTTATCTTTACTACCGTTTGCACAACTTTTACGCCAACCACCGTCGTTTTGTCAAGTCCTTCAGCGAAGACCAATTGAATGGTAAGCCTGCCAGTTTGGACACCATCAAGAACACCGTCGGTCAAAACTGTCAGCCATTATCCGAAATCAACGGTACTAGAATATACCCTTGTGGATTGATTGCCAACTCGTTGTTCAATGACACTTTTTCGTCAGCTTTCCGGGCCGTGAACGGTACTTCGGCCGACAAGACTGTGCCATTGACCGATGAGGGAATTGCCTGGGCTACAGACAAGAACAGATTCCAGAAAACTAGATACAACTACACTGAAATCGTTCCTCCACCAAACTGGTACAAGAAGTTCCCCAACGGTTACAACGCAACAAACGTCCCAGATATCTCCACTTGGCCACAGTTCCAAAACTGGATGCGTCCTGCTGCCTTGGCTACTTTCAACAAGTTGGCTTTGCGTAACGATACTGCAACCTTGGAGGCCGGTCAGTACCAGATTGACATTGGTTTGCATTTCCCTGTGTTGCCTTACAACGGTAGGAAGTACATATACATAACACAGCGTTCTGTCATTGGTGGTAAGAATGACTTTTTGGGTATCAGTTGGATTGTTGCCGGTGGTATTTGTTTTGTTTTGGGCTTGACCTTGTTGGTCATTAACTTTGTCAAACCAAGAAAGACAGGAGATGTGAACTTGCTCAGTTGGAACCAAGAAAAGACCAAACGTGATGAACAGAGTGCCGCCGCTGCTGCTGCCGGCTACGGAGACGGTTCTTCTACTGGCTTTGAGAAATGATTTTGTTAGTAATAGTTGTTGTTTTGTATTTGTAATCTAAATTTATGTTTCGTTCTGTTAACTAGGACCAAGCTATAACTCCGGTGTTTATCGGCGTTGTGGTTTGGTGGGTTTCTTGCAGCTACGAAGGCACCGTTGAAGCTGAGCGCCATTTTTCCGTTGGGCGGATAATAACTGCTGGGTCGAATCTGCCACTCGTTCCTTCCAAGTTTTTTCCCTCTAGGTCGACCCTCCTGCCGCAACAGCGAGCAACGGATATTTTTGAGGATTTTTCCATACATTGCTTAATAATTCATGGGGTACAAAAGGAGCAAACTCCGAGAGGTGCATGAACATCGCGGCCACCCTCCCATATCGCTTGCTCATTATAAATAGAGGATGTGATCCCTAGGTGAAACTTCTTGTACTTCTCTTCTCTATCACTCAATTCCCAAAGATACAATGTCTGCTCCTAAAGTCGCTACTCAAGTTTTCTTAAAGAACTGTCCAACTGGTTTCATCAACCCAAAATTCAACGAGTCTGACTCCACTTTCGAAGTCAAGGAGGTCCCAATCCCAGAGTTGCAAGAAGGCCAAGTCTTGGTCAAGTCTTTGTACTTCTCCAACGATCCTACCCAAAGAACCTGGTTAAGAGCTGCTGGTGATGATACCCCAAGCTACTTGCCCCCAGTCCACGAAGGCACCCCCATGGCTACCTTGGGGTTAGCTGAAGTTGTCGAGTCCAAATCCGACAAATACGTCAAGGGTGATATCGTCACTGGTCGTATCTTTTGGTCCGACTACGCTGTGTTGCCAGCTGCTGTGTTTTTCAACAAGATCGATAAATCCGCTGGATTGCCATTAGAATTCTACTTGTCTGTCTTGGGTATGACTACCTTGACTGCTTTCTTCGGGTTGACTGAAGTTGCCGACATGAAGAAGTACTTGGGTGGTGCCAAAGCTGGTGAAAAGGGTCCAGTCGTCTTGGTCTCTGCCGCTGCTGGTGCCACTGGTTCCTCCACTGTCCAAATCGCCAAACACTTGCTTGGTGCCTCCAAGGTCGTTGGTATTGCTGGTTCCGACGAGAAGTGCAAGTGGGTTGAAAGCTTGGGCGCCGACTTGTGTGTCAACTACAAGACCAAAGACTGGACTCAGCAGATTGACAAGTTCTTGGCCAAGGACAACGAGGGCGTCGACGTCTACTTTGACTGTGTTGGTGGCCTGACCTTGAGTTATGCCTTGACCAAGATGAACAAGTTTGGTCACATTGCTCTCTGTGGTGCTATTTCTGGATACAACGACCATAGCGCCTTGACTGTTTCCACCCTCCCATTAGCCATCACTAACAGATTGACCTTGAAAGGGTTCATTGTCGGTGACTTTGCACCTCAGTTCTCCGAGGCTATCCCGGTTCTTGCTGGCGCCATCAAAGAAGGTAAGATTAAGGCACAAGGCGCGTACCATGTTGAGAAGTTGTCTGGTGACAATGTCGCTAAGCGTTTGGAAGGTATCCCGGCCATTTGGAACTTGTTGTTTGAAGGTGACAAGCCAAACGGTAAATTGCTCATCAAAGTTGATTAGATAGAGGAGATAGATTGACTTTTTGAGTACATAGGAACAGTGAAATAAAAACGTTCATGGTTATAAAGTGCTAGGTCTGTAGTCAACTTCGACTGACTAACACTCTATTACATATGATATTGGTATGTATCGAAGCACATGCACGTCAGCAAACCACATCATTGCTAATCAACCCATATGAAAACTTTCTATACCATTCGACGGATTCTAGGGGGTAAATGTGGGGTTTCCCTTTTGTATAAATACTGGCCGATGTTGCTGCTGCCGCCTGAGATTCCATGATATTCCATCACCTTCATTTATGTTATACGGTGGAACGTTTATTAAATAACACACCCTACAGTAAGGGATGAAACTTATGATTCAGAGATATATATATCTATATAGTTTGCTTTAGAATAAGCAGTTTATTTGTTTTGTTGAACGAATTCATCTTTTCTATACATTGACTATTATTATTACTTAGATCCTACATCTATTGTACGGTTATTACATACTACTACAGTATAGCGACTACAAGTGTTATCCACTTAAGCATTCATCTATAATAGTAAAGAAGACTACATCTCACGCTCCATCACATTCTCCTTTCCGCAACAAATGTCAATTCCAAAAGAAGCAACACAAATTTTCTTGAGAACCTGTCCAACAGGCTTCATCAACCCGAAGTTCAACGAGGCTGACTCCACCTTCGAGATCAAACAAGTCCTCATCCCGCCATTGAAAGATGGCGAAGTCCTCGTCAAGACCTTATACTTGTCTAACGACCCAACTCAGAGAACGTGGTTGAAAAAAGCTGGCGACAATACTCCAAGCTACTTACCGCCTGTGCATGAGCGCACGCCCATGGCATCCATTGGTATAGCCGAAGTGATTGATTCAAAATCGTACAAATACGTTAAAGGCAATATAGTTTTGGGTCGGTTGTACTGGGCCGATTATGCAGTCTTGCCAGATACTGTCATCTTCAACAAGGTCGATGCAAAAGCTTGCTTGCCGTTGGAATACTACTTGTCGGTGTTGGGGATGACAACTTTGACAGCCTACTTTGGGTTGACCAAAGTTGCGGAGCTCAAGAATGACGATAGTGGAAAGGGCAAGGTCGTATTGGTGTCGGCTGCTGCGGGTGCTGTTGGATCTTCTGTTGTCCAGATCGCAAAGCACTTGCTTGGTGCTTCTAAAGTCATTGGGATTGCTAGTTCTGACGAGAAGTGTCAATGGATCGAGAGCTTGGGAGCCGATTTAGGTGTCAATTACAAAACCAAAGATTGGCAGAAACAGATCGATGACTACTTGGCTAAAGACGACGAAGGAGTTGATGTTTACTTCGATTGTGTTGGTGGGGAAATGTTGAGCTATGCCTTGACCAAGATGAACAAGTTTGGCCATATCGCCCTTTGTGGTTGCATTGCTGCTTACAACGACCCAAGTGCACTGGTAGTGACTACCCTTTTCTATGCCATCACCAAGAGATTGACCTTGAAAGGTTTCATAGTCGACGACTTTGTTGCTGAGTTCGGCGAGGTTCTTCCAGTGCTTGCAGATGCAATCAAAGACGGGAAATTGAAAGCTGAAGGATCTTACCACGTTGAAGAGTTGACTGGCCACTCCATCACTCAACGCTTAGAAGAAATCCCCGCTATCTGGAACTTGTTGTTTAAAGGTGACAAACCCAAAGGTAAGTTGCTTACTAAAGTCGCCTAGTTGCAAAATGGTTTATGTGTATCGAACGGAAATATACAAAAACCGGAATAAATGCGAAACCCTGCGTCTGCACCGCTCTCTCGTGTATCTAAGGGTGTTAAGCGTGAACATACTTCGTGCTATACGGTAGATAGTATGGTTAACCCTTTGGTAGAGGAGGCTAGTATCTAAGGGATACCTTGGCAACATAAATGAACGAACTAGGGGAAAGGAATTTATTGCGACAAAGTTTCCAATAGAGGAATTACCTACGACATTGTCATATGATAAGAACCTCATATTAGAAGGTTCCCCACGAATATCCACGTGGGGTATACTTCCGGTCTGTGTAGTATATATGTAAGTGTTTTGTTTGTTGTAAGGGATTAGTGGCTCTATGACTACAACTCGCTCTTGTCAAGTGAATAACTCCGCACGGTCAATCATCACGGATGAGCGATTAAGCTCTGATCTGTCATTGGTAATAAGCGTTGAAGGCGTTCTCTGAGACGTTAACAGCTGTCACTTGAGGTTTGAAGAACGAGCAATGATTCCAAGAGTTGTATGTTTACTCAAGAGGAAGAAGAAAGCTTTCCACCCTGACAGAAGCCATGGTTTCTCAATCGCGCACAAGACAAAGACTCCCGCGCGCTTAAAAACACCCACGATTAGAAGAGTGAGCCACAACTCATGTGAATATTTACCATAAATTAGTCGTGCGTTCACTTTCTTCTTCTTCTTCAATTACTCAGCAATATGGCTCTCCCGTCACTTGCAACCGAAGTGGTTTTGAAACAACCACCATCGGGCTTCCCCAACCCAGCCTTTGGCCAGCCCGACTCCACTTTCGCGATCAAACACGCCGAGTTCCCCCCACACCTCAGGGATGGCGAGGTAATTGTCAAGACATTGTTCTTGTCCAACGACCCCACCCAGAGATCTTGGATCAGAAGCAGCGAGGAGAAGAGAAGACACTATACCAAACCAGTGCAGCCAGGATCCCCAATGCAGTCTTTGGGTCTTGGCGAAGTTGTCAAATCTAATTCGGAGAACTATAAAGTTGGTGATATTGTGAATGCTCGTCTTCGCTGGGCTGATTATTCAGTCTTGCCGGATACTGATTTGTTCAACACTGTCGATACGTCATTGGGGTTCCCGTTGGAGTACTACCTTTCGATTTTCGGGATGACCGCTTTGACTGCGTTTTTTGGATTGACTGAAGCTGGAGACTTGAAAAAGTACTTGAATGCTCCCAGTGGCACGGGACCAATTGTTGCTGTCTCTGCTGCGTCTGGTGCCACGGGATCAATTGTTGTTCAGATAGCTAAACACGTGTTGGGAGCATCGAAAGTCATTGGCGTCGCTGGTTCAGATGAGAAAGCCAAGTGGGTCGAGAGTTTGGGTGCTGACATTTGTGTCAACTACAAGAACCCAGACTACCAAGAACAGATCTCCACATTCCTTGGTGATAAGTTTGTCGATGCTTATTTTGACAACGTCGGTGGCGAGATCCTTAGTTTCTTCTTAACCAAAGTCAGGAAATTTGGCCATGTCATAGCCTGTGGGTCAATTGCCGGATACAATAATAAAGAAGCACTGAAGGTTTCCAACTGGGGAGAAATCACCATCAATTCGTTGACTGTCCAAGGGTTCCTTGTTTCCAATTACAGAGACCAGTTCCCAGAAGCTCTCAGAATCCTTGCTGAGGCTGTCAAGACAGGCAAAATTGCAACCAAGGATGCTTATCACGTTGAAGAAATCCACGGAAGTGATCTTATTCTGAGATTGCAGGAGATCCCCAAGATTTGGGTCCAGTTGTTTAATGGGGAAAAGCAGCAAGGTAAGTTGATCACCAAAGTAGCGAATCCTTGATTGACAGAGTCTCGTGTTGCAAATTTTTGTACAAACCTAACCAATACACGTCTCTTCCTTCTCCCTTTGTTTGTTCTCACCCCAAGCCACAAAATAAATTCCTTTATTTACATTTCAAAAAATTTTCTTGAAAACCGTCGTTCAGGTATTTCTTCTCTGTTCATACTTCCACTCTATTTCCTCCAAGTTTGACAGCAATGTTCATATAGTGCAAATGCTGGCTCATACTCAACATCCACTACCTACGCTACCTGAGTTAGACTCGTTCAACCACTCCGGATCCTCCCTCCACAAATCCGCGTCACAATCTCGCCCGGATAAAGAAAGCTCACTCAAAAAGTACCAGGAGGATAACAAGGCCGACGACCTCGAGGGCTTCGACAGCATCCAGGAACTATCGTTCTCAAAGTTCTCCAATATATCAGGAGGATCAGTGATTGTCAAAGACGAAGTGCACGAAACCCACTCCAAAGATTTCGAATCGCCTTTTGTGAAGAAACTACAGCGAGATTTGAATGTCGAAATTGACAGTGACAGCACAAAACCATACTACCCTACAGTCTATCCCATTTTTGAATACCAAAGTAATGATGAAAACCGTGACTCCCCGTTTATAGATTACGGAAGATCCAAAACGTGCAACAGTCTGAAAATCAACAATAACAAACTCCGGAAACAACAAGAAACCGCCAAGCCGGGTCGTCCCATCAGCAAGATCCAGTCTACTCCAAAACATCAACGTACTTCATCTGTTAAAGTTTCATTGACGCCGGCCCAGCGATTTGAAAAACGGAGCAATACGCGTCTGTGCAATGCGCTAGAGAATTTCGAATTCATTACGCTAGTAGGCAACGGAGCGTTTGCGAGTGTGTACAAGGCGCTTAACTTGACAACTAATCAGGTGGTTGCTATCAAGCAGATACGAATAGAGAAGGACCAAGACGTCGGAACCCTCATGGGAGAGATCGATTTGTTAAAGATATTGAAGCACCCCAATATAGTGAAGTATCACGGGTTTGTGAAAACATCAGTGTCGTTAAATGTGATCCTAGAGTACTGTGAAGGAGGATCGTTGAGACAGTTGTATAAAAAACTAAAAAAGGGGTTGCCAGAGACACAAATTATCAATTACGTGAGTCAAATCTTGCACGGGCTCACGTATTTGCATGAGCAAGGTGTCGTGCATCGAGATGTCAAGGCGGCAAATGTCTTGTTAACTGATAAAGGTGACGTCAAGTTGGCAGATTTTGGGGTTGCCACAAAAGTGAATTCCCAGCATTTCACTGTGGTTGGAACACCGAATTGGATGGCTCCAGAAACCGTGCTAGGCGGTGAAGGTATATGTACGGCATCCGATATTTGGTCTTTGGGTGCAACAATCATTGAATTATTCACGACAAATCCACCTTACCATGATTTAAACCCCATGGCGACGTTGCATGCTATTGGAACCGACGAACACCCACCATTGCCAAAGAGCATCTCGTCACTAGCCAGAGACTTCCTTTTGGAATGTTTCCAAAAACAACCTAATCTCAGAATAAGCGCCAAATTGCTTCTAAAACACAAATGGTTGAACCACCAAGCTACTGGGAAAACGTCCATGTCCGTAATATTAAAGCAACAGAGTCGAGAATTCAAATCGATCAAAAACTATTCCGAAGCCAATGACGAAAACTGGGATACTGATTTTGCAGAAGTGCGGTTTTCAAAGCTCAACAATGCCAAGCCATCCGTGATAGAGTTGCAGTTGGAGAGCGAGCCGGAAGAGTACAAGCCAACAGAATACTCAAAGAATGAGTTGTTGACAAAGTTTACTGAGAAGGATAACGAAACGTTTCATAATACAGATATGACCACTATTCAAGGTTTGAAGCTTGGAGAGGATGCCACTGCAGGGGAATTGGAAGAGTCTGATCCGTTTTTGAATATAGAAATTGAAAACTTTGACACGAATGAGTTAGAGGTGCAGAGCAAGATGGAGTATTTGGCTGCAAGACTTGGTCGGAAGCTAGAAGCAGTTCATGTCGCAGGAGAAGATGTTGTTACCGCGTTGGTCAAGGTCACTGGACGAATGTTGCATCTCATCAAGAAATACCCTGTGCTGCACGATACTTTGATAAGAGATCACGGAATCTTGTCATTGTTGGAGCTATTAGAAAACGCTTCTGAAATCAAGGGTCAGCAGCAACTATGGTACCATTGCCTTGCGATCTTGAACTATATTTTTGAAAGCAATGTGGGAGCGATGGAAAACTTTTGCTTCCTTGGTGGCATCCCTACTGTGGCTAATTTCAGAACCAGTGCATACGAAATTCAGGTGAGACTACAAGTCGCAAGATTTATCGGTGTGTTGAACCTGTCCGACAAAGCATTGTCCATGTTTGTCTCGTGCGGCGGGTTAAGTTTGGTTAGCAAGTTTGTCGAAGAAGATTTCGAGAGCACCCCCACCTTCCCATTAGTTGCCATAGAATCCGTCCACAACATCTTGGTCAAAGACTTGAGCAGATCAAAGTCTGACCTATGTCGAATACTAGCAAAGCATGGAATTATGTTTTGGCTAGTTGATCTATTGGCACAATTGATGAAAAGCCCTCACGGTAAGAATCTCACTCCAGACCAAGTCGATGCAACAGTGGATAAAATCGTTGATGTTATAAAATACTTTGGCCAATCAGAGACAAGAGTAAGGGTATCTATTGGAACAGTCGATTTGTTCAAACTTATGTTTACGTCTTTTGATGATTTGAGTTTTTCCAGGCAATTGGTTGTATTGAAGTTCGTCAAATCCATGTCATGTATTTCCGATCTTTTGAAGAACTTGTATCATGCTGAAGTATTGGAGTTCTTGGTACGATTGCTCGAGACTTACACCCCATCCAAGTCCAACTATAAGGAGGTGATCAATGTCGTGGCGCAGATTATATACAACATGCTTGCGTTGAACCATGCACGTGCATCCGAGTTTGTCAGGTTAGGCGGGTTGCCGTACTTGAAGAGCTTGTCCATTATCAACTTGCCATTCAGGCAGTTCATATTACCAATCATCTGTGAATTTGTGCATTGCGACAACCACGTCAGACGTGAGTTGAAGAAGTACGAGATGCTTACTGTCTACTTTAACTTGTTGTTGGACCCTTATTGGCAGTCCAATGCTTTAGATTCTATTTATTTCTGGTACCAATTGGATTCTACCTATGTGCAGCTAGAGTCACCGGTTGCTGTTGATTGCTTAATTGGTGGGTTCTTGTTGACAAAAGTGTCGAACTTGGAAAGCACACTAGAGATCTATATGAAATTGTTGACGTCGAGTTCGGTGTTGTCCAAGAAAATGCTCAACATGCCAATCATTAACAACATCCTCATGAAGCTAGCGATACACGATAACAAAAACCCCGTGATACAGTTGCTGTATTTGAAGGTCTTGCGATGCTTAATTAAGGACCTCGAGGAGTCAGAAAACAAACTGGCATTCTCCAAACCAATACGAAACTGCTTGGAATCCTTACAGCTGAGAAAGAGTTCTTTGTTGATCGAAGAAATGGCTATGGAGTTAGTTGTGTTAGTAGAGTAAGTATTATACACGATTTGATAGGATCCAGGAAATAAAGAGTTTGAGCATTCTAAAAAGGCTGCAAAAAAATGGCAGAAAAAAAGAAATCTCTTCTGCGGGGAATTGAACCCCGATCACGCGCGTGACAAGCGCGTATTCTAACCATTAAACTACAGAAGATGTGACCAACTGTGCCAAATTGGACACTCGGATGGAAGTGTTTTACGTCTGTTTTGTCTCATCATGAAGAAAATGGGAATGGAATTAGAAGGATATGACACATTACTGGACGGTGAGTATATGTAGAGGAAGATGGGCTGTTGTTTCATGGATTCCTTATTGTCACATATCCAAAACATTCATCATAAACGTAGAGACCTCAGAGTAGATCCAAACTTGAAGTATGTGTCCATAATTATTTCTGTGTCTCAGTACTTCACTTTCATCAAGAATTGGTACGAAATCTGTGATAAATTACAACGATAAACCCTTTCGAATTCACAACCCAACAATCTGGAGCCACTCCAGGGCCATTCCAGATTAGTAAAATGTCAGTGTTCCACCTGCAACCTTCAATTTCTTTCAAATTCTTAAAGGGTCACGTGACACAGACACGTGGTCAGACCACATGACGGGTTCCACCAACCAGCAGCTTTAGCTCATCTGGGAGAGCGTCAGACTGAAGATTTCTGTAATCTGGAGGTACTGTGTTCGAGCCACAGAAGCTGCATTTGATTTTTTTTTCTTGCTCCCTGCCCGATTTTCTTTTTTGTTCTGACAACGAAGGTATAAATAGAGCTGAGAAGAAGGTCTTTTTTTTTTGTCTTTCTAGGAATGTTGTTGCGCTGTATCGTCCCTTGCAATTAATGGGGCGAGCTGCCTTTACGATCTTATTCAACTCTTACTAACCTTGCAAACTTTTAGCAATGACTTTATAGTCTACGTTTAATGTACATCTACTGTCTTGTCGAATTTTCCATGGCAACGTTCTGTAAGTCGTCTCTCGTTAGCTCGTTCGGTTTTCCGATGGAAGGAGAGGAGAGGAGAGCGTGAGAGGGATCCCTTAGAGCGAATCAGTCGCACCACGTTTCCCCAGAAAAACAAAAAAAAAAAAGATTGCTCTCTCTCGCTCTTGCTCACTCCGACTCTTGGATCCTCCGACAATTTTTCCGATTTGCGGGAAGTGAGTCTAGACGATGTGGGAACGGAGAAGACATAGTCACTCGTTCTGTACGGAGGTCGACAGTGCAACTTCAGGGTCACATTGTTGCCAACTAGCCAGTCGGGGCGCGTGTCTTATTGACAGATTATGTAAACTTACGAATAGCCTCTGTGTGGGTGAGTGTGGGTGAGCATGTTTTACTTCGAGGACTTACGTCATCACATCGGCCGGGGCGAAATCAAAGAAAAAATGTGTGTCTGTATAGCCTTGGATATTTTGGGGGGTCTAGTGGTTGGTTGCTCCTGTATTGTGTGTGTTTGAACGCCACTCCGTGTTTTTCTTTTGCTATTGTCGGTATGTTAATTGCCTTTAAAGTTCCATTTTGTAACACCATGTCCGTACCCCACGTTTTGTCCCAAACGTTAATGAAACATCGACTGATGTTTGGAGAGGCAGGTGCCGCTCCAGGTTTCTCCAGTTCGTTAGAAGGTATGCTCCCCCACGCAACACTCATCTGATTTGTAGAACGCCTAATGGTTGAAAAGTTTTGTGTGCGGTTTTTTATTGGGGGAGGAGGGCCCCCCGGTGTAAGAAATTTCTATTTTCTTTTTCTTTTTTTGGGTTGGGTTGGGTTGAGTTTGGGTTGTAGGATGATTCCTTATTTTTCCGAGAGTTTTTTTATTCTGTTCCTGTACTTTGAGTGGGTGCGTGTGCGTGTCAAGCGATTTTTATTTTTCTGACTCCGATGCACGTCCCCTCGATCATAGGCCAGCATATTTTCCCAAGACAGGCAATAACCTAGCAAGTGATGTCAAAGGAGAAGTATCGTAAGTTTTTTTCCTTCACATTTAGGGGTTTACTGAAGGGAGGCACTTGTAGGAAAGGCACAGACAGTCACACTACGTGCACGGTACGTCTGTTGCGCCGGAGAATCTAGATGATGCAGTGTTTACATACATTTACAATAGGTCATGATACACCCAAGAAAATGCGGTGCAACGTTGCAATATACCCATCTTTTTTTTTGGCCGACAGAGTATTGTAGTACTTCCGATGTAGCTTGACATGTTGGTGTCTTATCCTATTTTGCGGAGTACTCGTGTGGCTTGCTCATTAGTGCACTTGCCACAGCCATCTCTTCAAACACAGTCTTGGAGGGACAGAAGGTGGGAAAACATGTCCTGGTTGTATCGATGGTAGACCGTTTTCGTAGGGTGGGGGCGTGTGCGATGTGCAAAAAAGTTGTGTTTTGTTTCCCGAAATTTAATTTTTTTTTTTTTTTGCTTTCTCTTTTTTCCGCATTCTGTTAGCAAGAGAGAGAGAGTCAAGTACTGCAGTTTGAACTGGTGAACAAAATTTACAATCATTCGTCTTTCTTTTTCTCTATTACATTAATCCATACAATCCCAAATTCATCACCAACTTTCTACCCAAAACAACACCAGGATCAACAATAGCAACACGATCACTATTCCAAACACCCCATATATCAACCATTCAACAACGCATATATTCAACTATACTCACACTCCAACTACCACCACATACTCAAATTCTACTCCTCCCCGTACCCTCACTAAATTCCACAACCACCCACACATATAATATTATCCCAACCTTTACTCCTAATCCAATACTTTACCTTTGAATACTTTTCTTTTTCGTTAGACACTCGTGATTCCATATATATATACCCCTTGAAACAATGTCGTTATCTGGTGAAGTGTTTTCCGGCGGAGCTACAACTTCCCAGCACGTTGAGGCTCAGGATGATGACCATTTCGAAAACACAACCTTCAAGTTGAAGAGAACAAGATCCATGGGTTTATTGGATGAATTTATCCCAGAGAAATTGTCACAACAGCAACAGGAAGACACACCTGACAAACCAGCCAACGCCGGTTCGTCATCGAGCTCAAGCTCAACCACTTCCACAAGTTCATCACTCTCGGACGATGCAACCACGCAGCAGCAGGAAAACTCCACCGGGGTAATAAATTTTGTCGACAACACCAACACCAACACAGACTACATGCAATCAAATCAATCGACATCAGAATCCCCTTCGCCATCACCAGTTGCATCCCCTACACCGTCCCCAGCGTTGGATTTACAGTCACCGGAATTGTTGCCACACGACGATACAGACTTGACGATGGAGCCTTCACGCCATGTCGATTACTTGTCACACCAATGGGACGTCTCAGATATTTGGAAGTCCTGGCGATATGTGATTTCGAAAAGGAAAGACGTTGCAAACGCTGCTAGATTGGAGAACGCTTCATGGAGGACATGGGCGCAAAGAAGATCAAACTTGAAGACGATAAGTCCCGAAGTGGTGAACTGGTCTAAAGATAGTGACGTCACGTGGCTATATGGTCCCATATTGAAAGATGATGATCATGTAAATAACGAAAACCACGAGCCCGACTCCGTCGAAACTACAGCTACAAGTTCAGTGGCGGGCGACATTTCCATTGCTAAGAAATGCACACCAAGAGATACACCAAAGCCAATTTTGAAGAGGAGAACTGTCGAGCAACTGATTATCAGCCATTCCAATCTTTTGAAATTGCAATTGGCGACACAGCTCCACCAGAAGAAACAAGACCAGATGTTGAAGCAGCAAGAAGAGCAAAGAAAAGAACACCAGCTGAAGCACCCCGACGAATATTTCGACCCAGAAGCGCTCCTGCACAAGTTGAACAGCCAGTATAAGAATTTTTCCGGCACCAACAATAGCAGTGTTGCTAAATTGCAGAACTTGTTAAACTCATCGTCGTCGAGTACTTTGAAACAAGACGCCATGGCTACTGAACAACCTGTTGTCGTCCCTTCATCTGAGCAAATTTCGAAAGAGCAAGAGGAAGAGAATCTGACTACATCGTCGAGTTCGCAGGTATCCAAAAGTGAAAGACACATACATTTCAATGACGAAGTCATGCAATGTATCGCTGTGGATGAATACAGCGATGATGAGGACGACGAAGTGGAGTATGATTCAGATGACGACTATGACGACAATTATGATTATTACGACGAAGACGAAAGCTCAGGCAACCAACTTGCCCAGAGTCAGATTTACGAGGGCGATGACGAGTCGATAGATGACGAGGACGAGGATACTGATGACGACGATGACGATGACGATGGTGGATTTTTCATAAAGGTTAGATCAAATTCCAATGCACCATTGATATCGGGTCAGCATTCCGCTAATGCCAACAACGACAGCCCAGTTGAGCCCGTGCGCACTACGAGTCTGCAAACTGAGTTGACAGAGGATTCGGAATCAATCTCCACGACCAACAGCAGGGCCTTCAAAACCATCCAGTTGTTGCCGTCGACATCCATCAACTATGGCTCCGATGAGTCCAGTGACGAAGAGAACCCATACACATCGAGTCTTTCGCACAATGTCAACAATGAAATCAGTAGAGGTTACGACTACTATTATGATTACAACACGGTGTACACATCCAACCCAAACCAAACATTATATGGGTCATATGAAAGTCCCGATGTTGTGGATGTTCCAGAGAATCTTGACATGGGATCCAATTTCGATTACGAGTTTATTGAAAACAGCGATACCGTGCCAGTGATTGACACATCCAGCAAAATCAACAATTTACCTATTTCCTACAGTCTGCCATCATCGCCATTGGCACACGCAGTTCTCCCTGGGACGAATGTTACTGCTTATTCACCTAATTTCCCAATAGTAAGTGACACGCCACCATCACAGGCCACAGTCAAGCCATCCCCATTCCAGTTGAGTGACTCCGAAAACGAGTCTGAGAGTGAGGACGAAGTTCCAGGATTATCGATTGGTACTCGAAGATCAAGTCAAGCGTTAGCTGAGCTGGTTTTCAACTCGTCCTTGACAAGTTCCAAACCACAGCAACAGCAACAGCAACCACAACAACAGACTCCACAACATTTTCCAGACAACCATGAGACAGAACCTGTTAATGATCACATAAGTAGTATCAACCCTCGATATTCCTCCACTGCGATCTCAAAACAACCTACAAGTTCAAGTTCGCTTTCTCAGCTGTTTTTCGGTGCCGGTGGATTGACCAATGCTGACAGAGAGTTGTCAAAGCTGTTTTTGGGAGGACTTTCGGCTGATGATAACAATGATAATAAAGCCGCTAATCTCAGCATGATACCGAAAAGAGATTACACTCCATCTCCCGACAACGCCTTGACTCATTCCTTATCAAACACTACCAAGAAATCGTCACCGTTACCTCCACACACTACATCAGAGAATGCATTCAGAGGAAGTGGGTCACCGTCCAAGCAAGAACCACACGCGCAGCAGCCACATCATCACCATCACCATCACCACCACGGAGAACAACAACAGCAACAGCAACAGCAACAACAACTGCTGGAGCCACGTCGTGGAGGGTTCTTGTTTGACGATGACTCTTCTGATTCTGAGGATGAAGGAATGGTGCTTGGTAGTGGTCCAAACAGTCGTGGCCAGAGCTACAATGCATTGAGCCAGGTGGCAGGCAAGAATGGAATTCAGAGTCCAAGTCCGACACTTGCGAACTCCAATGCACAGCAACAGCAGCAAGGCAAACAAGAAGAGGATCATAAGAATTTGATGGGTCAAGCTAAGGGATTAGCAAAGCATTTTTTTGGGTAAATTTGGTTTTTTTTAATGAAGAGTAAATAATTATAATAGTAATATACACAACTACGTAAAATAATACGACAAGGCTTGTAGATTGAAAAGTTGATCTGGCAGGATACTTTGGGTGGTGGTGGTGATAAAGCGTGACTTCTAATTTGTAGGTTTTGGTCTGGCGAGAAGCTGGGAAAAGCGGGGGGCGGGAGGTGGAAAAGCTTCCCGCGTGATGTGGGTGGCGAATGGGCAGAGCATGACACGAGAGGTCGGGGTTGCGGCCGAAACTCACACGGAGAACACCAGCAGCAGGAAAAACCAGGGAGAAAAAAAGAAACAGCCATCACAACAAGCAAAAAAAAACGAGACAACCACAACAAGAAAAAGAAAGGAGAAAAAATGTAGCAACCAAAAATCTAATCTCTGGCTGACCCACGTTACCAACCACACGTTACCTAAACCCCAACCACCTCAAACCACACCCACTAATCCTCATTATCACACCATACAAACATGGGATGTCAAGACATACTATCCGTCCCCCTAATATTACTCACCTCTTTGCTGCCACTACGCTTTGCAACCAACAAACCCAGCGATGATAACGATGGCAAGTGTGAGTTGATTGGCACGTTTTCCTTGATGACACAGGCTTTCTTGGGACTAGTGTGTCTTTCGTCATTGCTAATCAAGAGATCCTACGAGTACCCAGTCCGACGCACATGGCCCGTGTGGGCGTTTGACGTGTCGAAGCAGCTAATCGGTGCATTAGGCGTGCATATCTTTAACGTTATCTTATCGATGGTCAAGACAGCGCCGGAGTTCCTCAAGAACGACTCAAGTGGTGGCGGCGAAGACGAAGACACCCAGGACCCGTGCGATTGGTACTTTTTGAACATTGTGCTTGACTGTACTATCGGGGTGTACATCTTGTACCTTGTCTTTAGGGCTATGAACCGAATATGCAAGGAGTACTTCCACTGGACCCAGATTGAAAGTGGAGAGTACGGGCCAAACCCAAACAAGCCGTCATACAAGGCATACCTCAAGCAGCTAGGGGTGTACTTTACGTCATTGATGATCACCAAGTGTATATTGTACGGGCTCGTGGAGTGTTTCGAGAAGCAGTTGTTGTGGATCACGTCTCACATTTTATTGGTGTGGTTGGACGAGTACCCGGACGAATTTGAGATATTCATCGTGATGTTTATCGTGCCGATCATCATGAACTGTTTGCAATTGATCTTGATTGATAACTTCATCAGAAACCAATTGTGGATCAATGTCAACAAGAGGATGAGGATAGAGTACCCGAACTTTGGCGACGAGACGGAAAGCGTGCAACAGAGGGAGATCTACAATGCCCGACAGGAAGTCGAGTGTGGCTCAAAGTATGCGTTTGATGATGACACCGAGAGAGAGGATACGTTGATTGGCCGTGATAAAAACCACAAGAACTACGGGTCCTACAACGAAGTGTGAAACATGAATTCAAGTGTATTCTTATTTTTGGGGTGTAGGTAACATAGAATATGTTCTATATACAAGGAATTAATATATGGAATAGATAATACAAGGTTTTAAAATAACGGATGGACTGTCTCCTCTAATGGTCTAGTTGCTGACTGGGTTAGGAGTGAAGCCAAAACCATTCATGCAAGCCTTGTACTGTTCAATGATTGGCTTACAGTCGTCACTCTCAATACCTTTAAACAAAGTACATTCATCTCTCTTCTTTCTCTCGTCAATACAGACACAGCATGGCTTTGGTTTAGATTCTTGTTTGTTTTCAGTAGACATCGTGGGGGTTGTTGGTGGTGGTTGAAGTGTATTAGTAATGTGGTTGAGTGTTGCGGAATATGAGAAGTGAAAGAAAAAGAATGAGTGAGGAAGAGAATGGGCTGGAAATTTTTCGTCATATTATTCTTCGAGAGGAAATGTCGCGATCCATCGGTTGATGGGTGTGGAAAAGTGTGGAAATACAAGAAAATACAAAACCAGACGGGAGTGCTGCCATGATCATTCTTTATTAGGTTTTTGCAGATTGTGACGAGCTGTGTCATATGACATGGGAGACCTAATAAATCAGATTGTACCATAGTTGTCGGAATATGATGTGATGCCGTTAATGGTACCAGAACATAACGCAAAGGAGAACAATAAGGGTTTGATATACAACAGTGTGTTGACCGACGATGATAAACTCTTGGACTAGTGGGCATAGCATCCTCTTATTATTAGAGTATGGGGTTCGTTGAACGCTTTAGGGAGCCTTCTGTCTGCTCCCTTGATGCCGACCCACATAGACCCTCTGGTAGCGGAAGATGATTGAACAACATACACGACCCAGGCTTGTGACAACACCGAATGAATGGAAACTGTCCAACAAGGCGACGTATCCGCCACTTCTTCTTCTGTCAAACGAGCTTCAACAACCAACGTACTATGCTGCGAATATTCAGGGTTGGACACACGAAGGAACTACCAGATGCTGATCCCAGATACGAATATGTGGATGCGGATAGTATGACCCAGATAGAGGAAGAGCACTTGCAGTCGATCATTCAGAAACGGAAGAAAGATGAGTTGGAGGCATGCAGACATAACAAAAGACATACATTTATTAGATTCTCCCAGTGGCATCTTCAGAACTATGTCATCTGGAATGATGACGGGTTGTACATGAGATTCACCAAGTGCGATGATGAATTGAAAGTGGACGCGCCAGAGTTACCCAAGACATTCTATGGTGATTATGATCTACGTGCCTTGCCAGTCAGGATACACTACAAGGATGTCCACGAGCTAGATCTACTCATGAAAGCGTGGATGACAAAAAACTATGAACTGGAGTACAGAAAGGTGACACCTGGTGACCCGCAGCATTACTTTTGGTATTTGAGGCCTGGAGACATCCCACTAGGAATGTCATGTGCTATTGAGCACTGGAACAACATGAAAACATTCGAGACGGTTGCACGAATATTCTACTTCGTGGAGAATGACAGAATATTTTGCACCACACTAGGAATGGGTTGGAAAGGGAAATGTATTCAGGTTGAGCTGATTACGGACTGCCCTCGGTCATATTATGACATTGCTGAGATGGTACACAATTTCGATTTGGAGAACGACTTGGAGCTTCAACGAGCATTAACGAACAATCAAGATTTGGCTAGAGAAATTGGCGAGCCATTGTTGTTTTTAGATAGGACACTACAGCCATGGTTGGAGCTCACAACTCTTGTAGTATAACATCATAGACCTTAGGAACGAGTATGCCTACTAATGTTGAGATGTATGCCATGATATTTGTAAACCATTTCTCTCTGAATGATGCTCTGTATGCTACTTTTGACAGATTGGTTCACACACGACAACATTCTCCAATTTGTGTCAGAATCAAGGTGACTTTTTTAACGATAGTGAAAGTGGATTTCCAATGAAGGGACGACAAGCCAGACTGAAAGTGTCAGATATTTAACGTTCGACTAACTCACCAGCCATGTTAAGAATCCTCACCTTTGACAGAGAGCCCTTGCCCGTCCACAACGAGAGATTTGCCTACGTCCCCGTGGATGATGATAAAGACATCGAAGACGCGTTGAAAGTGAAACCACCAATCATCGCGAACGATGGTAGTTGTACTCCATTGTATGTGGATAACTACGCCGTGGTCAAACATGGTATTATAGAGATGAGGTCAATCAAGGAACCAGACAGATTCATAGTGGTAGAGTCAGAAGAGTTGATTGACGCTGTGTACCAGTATTACCATCTCCAGTATCGAAATTTCTTCGTCTGTTACACAGAAGACTGTGGTTTCCAATACTTCAAAGGCAAAATCGAATGTGTCAACTCCCAGCCAATATTCAAGAAGCGAAGAATCACAAATACCGATTATGCTAACGCTACCGTACGTGATATTTGTGACGATAACAAACTGAAGAATCCAACCTATTATTACATCGACCAGGAGACAAAGGAGCTTCGCATGGGCACAGCGATACACGACGTTCTACATGCTTCTATTGTTGTCGACTAGATTACTTCTCCTCCGTTGTCAGATCACCGTGTGATAAAGACATTTTTCCCAGAGGATACTGCAAAGCATTGTGTTCCCGGAGATCTCTACAATTGGTATTTTGACGAGGATGACTTGTTGATAGAGGACCGTCTTTAGTTGCTTCTATCTGCAGTGCTACCAATATCATTGGCAGTTAGTTCATTCTATAAATAGACAAAGATGAACATGAACTTGGTACTAGTTTTTATTACTAAAAGTTTTCTTGCTACTTTCTCTCTGGATATAAAGCAGTTTAGTTAGTAGTTTTCATTTGGAAATCATCACGTGACCAATATTCACGTGATGCATAGATTAGTTTTTTCTTTACCAGAGATATTGGCTATAATGAGAAGTGTCTCGCATTCCCCATAGTTAAGAGCTACTAAGCCTGTTGGTGAAATTCTTAACTTTGCAACGACAAACGACAGCGAGCCAGACAAAAAAAATGGCGACGCAGAAAAACCCGTTGTGATCTGAACAGGCAAATATTTTACCACCAAGCTGTCCAACCCCAAGAACTACAGGAACCATGGCGGAAGATTCGTTGAATCTACCTTATAGAAAATCAATTGATTCTAGTAGTATCAATCTCAACGATGACCTAGCAGCACCATCGGAACATTCATCTAATTCGGTCATATCCACCAACACCAACAACAACAACAACCATAATAGTAATAATCCCCGTGGACAGCATAGACGAACTGGATCTACGGTTTCTTTTAGCAGAACAAGCATAGACAATGATAGCTTTATCCTGTCCAGTACATATTTCAACGCTATCAACCCCGATGACTCAAGGGATGACGTCTATTCTCCCTTGGGTCCCAACTCCATATACGCATTGACGATTGGATCCGACACAGCAAGGGCACGCAAGCATAGACCTCCCAAAACATACGTGACATTGAATGGTGGCGCAACGACTGTATATAACGTCAATGCCCCTACCACCAAAGACATACCCCAGATCCAATTGGTGAAATTGAAGCAAAAAGTATCCAACAAGGAATTGGAGGAGAACTATGTCAAGCATTCGTTGAATGAGTACAAAAAATTTGAGTCGAGTTATAACTTGTTGACGGAGGATGTGTTGCAAAAGTTGAGCCAGAACAGTAGGAATGATAGAAAGGCAAGTCTTTCCGTTTCCTCATCGCTTGAGGATATCACCGAGACATACCCCACGCTGATTGATGAAGTTCCCAAAGTGTTTCGAGACCCCAACTTCAGATTAGACGACCCGAGGATATTTAAACAAGTCTTGGGAGGGTCCAAAATATCTCTTGATGAAAATGATACCGGTCTGAATATTATCAACAACACGGATTTGCAAGAGAAGTTATCAAACTATTTAGACATTGTTGAAGTTAACCTCGTTGACGAGATTGCTAAATCTTCTGATTCTTTCTTCAACACTATTGGTGACATTGAAAGCATACAAAAGAAATCTTCTGAATGTGTGGACAGTTACCAAGTGCTAATGGATAAAATAGACCGGTTGGAGACCAGTCAATCGCAAAAGGGTGTTGAAATACTAAACAAAATGATTGAAAAGCAAAATATAGAGGCTTTGGAACAATCTTTGTTACAGATACAGTACATAACGTCGTTTTACCAATTGGCAAGCAAGTCATTCACCCATGGCAACTATTCCAAATGCTTGATAGAAATCGTGGCGGTCGAAAATTTATTGCATGGAGCGGAGAGAAGCGAGATTGTTGATGAAGAAATCAAGGCTATTTATCCCAAATTGAAAACAGTAGATTTGACAAACTTGCCCGCTTTGGTTCATTTGCAGAATGATTTATTGAACCTAAAACGTGAATGCTCCAAGGGGTACATTGATAATTTCGTCAACTTATTGATCGAAGACTTGAAGGGCCATTACAACAGCGTTTCCACGAGAGACACGCTCAACAGATTGTACACGAAACAGGATATTACCAGAAAGTATAATGCCAACCCCACGAACACAACCTACCTTAATGTTGATGAATCCACGAAAAGCTCACTCCGTGAGTATGTCAAAGACTTGGCCAAAGCAGGAACGTTGGTACAAGCATATACGGCCTACCAGAGTCAATTCATAACCCAAATCAAAGAAATTATCAAACAAAACTTGCCAATGCTGAGGCTGACAGACATGTCAAACAGTTCATCCCGAGCATCTCCAATCCCAAGAACAGCCTCACCAACGCCAGCTAATGCACTAAGCAACAGCATCAAGACTTTGAGTGCTCCAGATTTCGAAAGAATGATCTCCAAAACATACGCTCAATTGTCCGAATGTTTAAGACGATTAACGGTGCATCAAAAGTTGTTGTTGGATTTGGCTCTAACTAGCATTCCTGAAACAGCAGCAATCGACATCATGTCGTTAGATATTACTCGAGCAATTAGAAAAGGTGTCGAGTTGACGCAAATCAGACTAATGAAGGTTATGAATGTTCGATACATTGAAACAGCCACCATTGATGCTCCATCGTATATCAAGCTATACTCCATCACCTCAGCATACTTGAATGAGTGTGAGATGATATATCCCGACAGTGGTAATGGCAATGCATTGACTGAATGGTACACCAATCACGTCAACTTCTTTATTCAAAAGCTCCAAGAAAGCTCAATTAGGGATATGGAGTTGGGAGTCGCCAAAGAAAGATGGAACGTTGCCGACAATGTTCTTCCCGCGCAGCACACATTAAATATTCTTTTGGGAGCAGAAGCGTGGTGGTTGAAGTATTCTGACTTTTATGATGACGGCACGCCTAAAGAGGCTACTCCTCCAATTGATGATGAAATCAAGAGCACTAAGATTATCATAGACGGGAATGAGTATATTGTTCCTGGTTTGGTCCTCACAATCATCCAAAATGTGTATCCTTACACTTTGATACAGAAAACTTTCTCCAATAGAGACATCCTCACGAACTATACCAACTACTTTAAGATATTAAACAGCAGATGCTACCAAGCCGTCTTAGGAACTAATGCAATAAACACTGCCGGTTTGAAACACATAAGTTTGAAGAATTTATGTATTTGCTTGAACTTGATTGAGTTTTTGTTTGAATTTTTGAAAACTTTCAATATTTTCAGAATCCCCGAGGAGTTGCTCACGATGTTTGAACAGCATCAACAGGACTTGGAGACAAAGATAAGCACAATTATTAAAGACCAAGATTTAAATAAAGTTGCGAGAATCTTGAAGACTTACTTGGCTTTAGAGAAAGCTGAGGGCATCTTGGGTAAGATTGAAAACGATAGAAAGGTTAAGGAAGAAGAAGCTGAAAGGGACAAACAGAGACAGATCGAAGAAGAGAAGGAAAGGCAACGGAAATTAGAGGAAGAGAGAGAGAAAGAGAAACAGAGAAAGATCGAAGAAGAACAAGAGAGACAACGGAAGTACGAAGAGCAAAAACAGCAGAAGCTTGAAGAAGAGAAAAGACTAGAAAAAGAGAAACAGAGGAAGCTTGCCGAGGAAAAGAGGTTGGAGGAAGAAAAAGCCAAACAAAAGCAAATAGAAGAAGAACAGGAAAAGCAAAGAAGGCTTGAAGAACAGAAGAGGCGCGAAGAAGAACAAGAAAGGCAAAGAAAGCTTGAAGAAGAACAAAAGAGGCTCGAACAGGAGAAAGAAGAAAAACGGAAGCTTGAGGAGGAGAAGAAGCTAGCAGAAGAGAAGAGACTAGCAGAAGAACAGGAAAAGCAGAGACAAATAGAAGAAGAGCAGGAAAGACAGAAGACATTAGAGGAAGAGAAACAAAGAAAGCTCGAAGAGGAGCAGAAAAAGAAACAGGAAGAGGACGAGAAACAGAAACAGCTTGAAGAGGAACGCCAAAAGAAGCAGGCAGAGGAAGAGAAGCAGAAACAGCTCGAAGAAGAACGTCAAAAGAAAGAAGAAGAGGAAAAGGCGAAGCAAGAGAAATTTAAACAAGAGAAGTTAGAACAGGAGCTAATTGAGAAAGAGAAACAGAACCTAGCTGTCGCAGAGCAAGAAGCCTTGAACCAAGAGTCTCCCGAGAAGGAAGTGGTTTTTGAGCTTGATGATGAAGGAAAGGACATCACTCAAGAAACTGCCAATGATGAAAACGCGGTCGAACAGAAATCGGAAGATCCCGAAAAGGAAAAGACAGTTGTCGACCAGCCAACGGAAGAAATTGAAGATACCAATGAGAAGGACAACGAGATAGCACCTGTTGATAATGAAAAGAAGGAGAATGAAGCTGCTGATGTGGTTGAAGAAAGTCAAGAAGTGAAAGAGAATGAAAAGATTCCGGAAAATGGTAAAACGGTTGAAGTTGATACTCTCCCTGAAGAAGAGTCAACGAATGATGGGCATTTAATCGATGACACTGCCAAAAACGAGCTTGTCAAACCCAAGCTGCCAAAGAAAAACCTGTCGAAAAAGAAGCTGTCAAAGAAGCGGAACCTGAAGAAGAAATAAATACTATCGTTATATATTCATGTTCTACTTAGTTAATGTAAAATTTCCATTTGCATCTTTAACAAACACTTTTGGATCTTCCGTAACAATACTATCAATCAATTCGTGCGGAGTAACATCGAAAGCTGGATTCCAAACGGAGATTCCAGGAGTAGCGACACCCACAGTCACCTTCTCCCCAACGTCACCCTGCTGGTTCAATTGTGGACCCACCAATGTTGTCAATTCATTAGCTGGTCTTTCTTCAATAACGATTTCATCACCTGTGGCGGTGTTTAAGTCAATTGTAGTTTTGGGAGCAGCAACGATAAACTTGATCTGCTTGTCATCACCAAATTTTTTAGTGTTGAAGAAGTTTGCAATGGTGGATAACTGGAAAGTACCGATTTTATTAGCGGTGTCACCATTCTTAACCACTCTATCAGCGCCCACGATGATGAATTTGACAGGTGCTTGTTGCTGGTCCTTGATTTTCTTGTCACTGCCCAAAGTGTTCACCAATGAAGACACCATGTTGTCACAGATCAAAGTGAATGGGATCTGCTCGTAGTCTAACTCGTACGTAGTCAACTTGGCACCTTGGTTGTATGGTCTTGTTTCACATGGGTACACGTGATCCAAGTAGAAGTCTTCCGTGGACTTGTCCTTTTGCAATGCTTCGTACGTCGAGCGGATGATACCCAAAGCAGTACCGTGTCCTGAAGTAGCCAATGACCCGGTATTACAGATGGTTATGATCGAGAACGCACCCTTGAAGTTCTGCTGCTTTAATGTATCCACGATGTAATTCAACCCGTTCTCTCCAATTCTCTTGTTGTTTGCCAAGTCTTCATCGTACAATCTCACAGCATACTCATAGATCTTGTCGTATATCTCCTGATTGACGACGTCAGTCTCGCCATAGGAAGCCAACAATTCCTTGATGTCATTCAACGCATTAGCGAGGTTAACAGCAGTAGGTCTCGACGTGATCAAATAGTCCAAGGACCCAATCAAGTCCTTGACACTCTTATCACCTTTGCCCGACTGCAAGTAGTTGAAAGTGTCAACGACGACGGAGAATGCCCCGACGATGGCAATGGCAGGGGCTCCTCTGACTTGCATCAATTTAATCGCCTGGAACGCATCTTCGATGGTGGTGATCGGGATGTATGTCGTGGAGTACGGCAAGAGCAATTGGTTGAGGATGTCGAGTTTGATGTTCTGTCTATCGAATTTGATAGCCTCGAGGGTTCTTGCTTGGGTGGTCATCTGGTGTAGGTTGGGTATGGGACGGTTTGTGGTTTGGTTGAAATTTTTCTGTTTTCTAATTTTTGTGCTTGGGATCGACTGGCCCGCGTGGGTAGGTCGAAACTGTGGCTGGACAGCCGCGTGCTCCCCCACGAATTGGAATGTGATTATGTGTATGAACGTATTGCCTATTTAGAATATAAGTCGCCTAATTCCTTCAATCTCCCATTCTTTTTTGATTGGGTTCCATTTGCAGCCTAATAATTTACGTCCTGTTACTGGACATCTGCCACCTTTGTTGATGTCAATGGTTACCTTTTCTTCCTCTTCTTCTTGGGGAACTTCCTCCTTCTTCTCTTCGTCCTCATCGTCAGAATATACCTGTTCATCTTCGTTAACATCTCCCCTGGCTTGCGATTTCTTGGATACTATGATATGTGATTTTTCCAAGTAATTGTAGATACATGTATAGTCGAAAACATAACCAGTTTCAATGATAGCTGGGTTAGTCAACTCTTTTTTACACAAAGGACAAACTTTGCCAGACTTGTAAGCGTGCTTCTTCTTTTTCTGTTTCTCTTCAACTCTTGATGTCCGTAGTGCCGAAGTTAAAGTAGATGGAGGAGGTAATGTGAAATCCAACACATTCCCTTGGTTCTTGGAAAGCTTAGATGAAAAATCAGAATTGTTCCACCACTCAAGGAACTTCAATGAGAATATAGCCACGGGGAAAAACGTTCCTAATATGAACTTTATTGACTTCAACGTAGGATTAGTCACGTTAGCACTTAAAAACTTCAATGCAATTTCAAGTGGCGATGGTGGACGGTTTCTGTGTGCTTTCTTCTTGCCATCATCTAGTTCCGGAGGTGGTTCATTCTTGGCATAATCGTATTGGTTCAAACGGGAATAGTTGATTCGGAACAAGTATGTTAACAATGAAGGTGATTTCGAATATCCTCCTAGGTACAACAACGTCGTCAACAAATTAGCCGCACGGTATGCACTTTGAGCGTATGGGTAGATCTCGACAAACTTTCTCTTAATCTTAATCTCCAAGTTCTCCTGTGTGGAGAGTGACTCATCTGTGTTCAACTGGTTGGTGACATACTTGGTATACCACACTTCATAACAATAGTTCAATTTCTCGGAGATATACGCCAGCCCGGTGATTTCAAACAAGGACACTAATTTCTGCAACGTTGACAACTTTCGTCTTTCCTCTACCAACGAAGGCACCAACTGGGTCAACTTGCTGCTATTGAAACTGCCCTGGGACAATGGAGTCTGACTGACTCGCTTCATGCCGTAGAAGTTCTCAGTGAACGAGCCCTGCCAGTACGTCAAGAAGTACCATTCGATAAAGCTCCGTAATAGCAAGTTCAACTCGTCAAAGCGATTATTGATTTTCAACAAGTACCGAGGATATTTGCTCGCATAGTGCACTAATATGTATCGTAAGGATGGGGATAATAATGACTCAAGTTGGTGTGCGGAGATTAATTCAAATAATGTAGGAGTCTCAGCATCTAGCTGAGATGCATCTAATGATGAGTAAAACTCCATTGGGGGCGGTTGATCTAAGGAGGTTGGTGTGTGATTAGCTTGAGAGAAAAGTTGGAGAAGATTTTTCTTGTTCAACTCGCCATTGAGCTATGATTTTTTTTTCCACGCCTGATTTTGCGGGGGTCAAGTCAGACGACCAGACAGAAGATGGAGGACAGCCAAAACATTCAGAGCTTGAAGCTGATCATTGACGAAAAGAAGATTAGAACATCCAAGCTCAAGGAGTTCCACTTAGTGTTTCCTGAAATTGACACCTTCGTTGAAGTTTCAGATACGCCTAACCCCGCCAGCTACACGCAGTTGCCAACTTTGGTTGCAAACGACGGGACAACATACAAATTCATGAGAAGCAACGAGACTACACCCATGCTATCATCAAGCTCAAGTTCAGAAGAGTCTGACCAGTCAGTACTCTCTGAGAGCGACTACAACATATCCACTTTACAAACAACACAACAGGAGTATATTTTATCATCATCACAATCTATTCTAAGATCAGATGACTTCTTCTAGCTTTCCAAAAGTAAAAGAATAAATATAACCAATCTAGAGTACACATAAAACAACACCAAAAATGCGATCTTTTCCGGATTAGAATAGCGATTTTGATGGTTCCAATTGACACAAGTTGTAGTCGAACTTGTACCCATACTTGACAAAGATCTCCCAGAAGCTCAAATCAAACACCTGATAATCACCAAACTCGATGTTTGCGGGTTGTCCCATTTCTTCGCCTCTAGAGATCAACTTGACACGCTTAAACCAGTAGAAGTAGTAGCTGGACTTGCACTTGTCTTGCACGCCATTAGGAGCAGATAATGGCGAGTTGACCAAGTTGTTGTGGTTGCCTTCCAACTGCGTTCTGTACGGTTTCCATCCGAGCTCGTGCAAGTACGATTCAGCAATCAAATTCTCCGCTGGAGTGACACCATAGTAGAATCCATAGAATAAAACAAAGGTCAACTCCGCAATAGCTGGCACATTCTCGGGCAAGTTTTGCGCAGTCAAAGTCTTGATCTCTTCCACCAACTTTTCAAATCCAAAGTTGGCTCTAATTTGGTTCCAGTAGCTCTGGAACTTGGTTAATTGACTTGGATGTTTGAAATTAAAGTTGGTGAACTGGGAGTAGTAGTTTGGCTGAACGATTTCAGGCAAGTACGACTTGCGCAATGGCAAAGTAAACTGGTTAAACTCGTTAGAATCAACCAAAACCTTAAATTCGTCGTTGTATCTCTTTGACGCAAACGAAATCACAAGATCTTGAATACCTGGTGGCACTCTAACCAAATTCATATCCAGGAATAATCCCAATTCCGTCTTGGACAAGCTTGAGTTCTTGATCACTTCCTTGTACTGGTCAAGGTTGATGTTTCCTACTTGCAATGGAGCCGGCGTTACAAACTGCGACTTCTGAGCTTGTTTAGCTTCTTCTTGGAAGAGCTGCGATTCCACTGAATTTGATTTGACTTGATGCAAACCATTTGATTCAGGCTCCACGGGTCTAGCCTTTTCGTGGACCTCAGGGATGGCGGCAGCGGCAGCAGCAGACCATTTGAGATTGCCCACTGGCTTTGACGGCGTTGAAGCTGGCTTCAAAGTCCTTACAATGGCTGGAGACGTCATTTCGGGACTCTGTCGAGGAAGCCCTTGTGTGGAAACAAACTGGTGTTCTTGCTCCTGTTGTTGTGTGTGTTGTTGTTGCTGTTGTTGGTTGTGGTGGTGATGAGGTTGTTGTACTGTTGAATGGTTCGACACGTCTGTATTCACCGCGGGGAGTTGGTGTGGTTTGGCATGTGGCTCTGTCGACGATTCCTTGACATGGCCATTTGCCTTGGCGATTCTCGGCGACGGCGTGGCTTGAGACGACGTGGAGGTTGGTGCAGTACCGTTACTAGCAGGTTGTTCATGGTGGTCTGCTCCCAGCACTTGACTATCATCATGAATTTCCGAGTAGTCCTCGTCAACGGCAGCAATTTGGTTGAAAATATCATCATAAAGATCGGTTTCCTTAGTGAAAGCATAGTCGCCATTCGCGCTCAAGTATTTCTCCAAATCCTCTTTCAACATCCAAATCAAGTTGAACTCGGTCACCATCCCATTCTTCAACTGTTTGAGTAACTTCTTGATCTTCTTCTGATGGAACTTGTTGTTCGATATCGTCAGCTGGATCTTCTCCTTCTTGGCTTCTATCGTGGCCAAGTTGTTCTTTCGCAACTTCTTGGCTGCCAACTTCTCATACTCGTGGTCCAACTTCGCCGTCAGCTCTGTAAGCTGTAGTATCGAGTCCTTGAGGAAACGGATCGAATTCACGGCGTCTTCCGGCAAATCGCTAAACTCGTCTTCCTCTTCTTCACTCCCGCTGAAAAGATCGTCGTCATCTGAATCGTCATCGTCATCATCATCACCGTGATTACTGTCCATGAACGTCATCATAATCGACTGGTTGGAAAACGTCTTCAACTTGCTCTGCTTCTCCACCGATTTGTACGTCTCCATGGCTTCTTCGATCAAACTTTTGTTCTCGGATAGTTTCCCGCTATACGATGTCCCCACGGGTCCTAGCGTGTTCACGGTGTCATTCTGTAGCCAGTGCTTGATTTGCTCTCGGAACTTCTGCAACTTCTTGATCTCCTTCTTCAAATCATTGGCCAACTTTTCTTTTTCTCTCTGGTTATCAGAATCATCTTCGGTGTTTTGTATGCTTTCGTATCGCTCGTAGTGATAATTGAAGTCCTGCAAACCTTCCTGGATCTTCTTGAAAATAATGTCAATCTCTCTGTGGGAAAGAACAGGGTGTGTTTGTTAGTACTTTGTCTCTGACAATAACGCTAGAGTGAGCAGGACTGTGCTGCAAGTCTGTTCAATGTGGGGAGGCAGCAGCAGCAGTAGAAGTAGCGCTCCAAAAGACACGTCTTAGCGTGGGTATAAACGTGGTTTGTGACATACTTTTGTAGTTTTCTATTCGACATCTCCTGTTTTGTGACTTGTACTTGTCTGCTAGGTGCAAAAGGGTAGCCTGGTAGTTTGTCTGGAGTACTGGGTCCTGGGAATGAAACGTTGAAATTTTTTCTCAATACCCAGAAAGAAGATGGAACAGAGTTGGTACAGTGTACAGTCCGTTAGTTAACCACTGGAGAGAAAAAAATTTTCCCTTGCTTGTATTGTTACTGCACCACTTGGTAGTCTTTTCCACTCTCACGCTTTCTCTCTTTCTCTCTTTCTCTCTCACTTGCTGTCTCTTCACCAACTTTGGTTGTGAAAAAAACCCAACTCTAATGCGTCATCAAATAAACAGCTGCTACAATTGGACTGTCTAGCCCGTATTCTCTTTTTGCTCATATATTTCTTTGCATTACTCAAGCGATTGATATACCTCTATAGACACAACCAACAAAAGTAACCTTTAAATAATAATTATAACATTACAGCACAGTATTTATTTATTCTGCATGCGGGAGGGCGGGGGGCGACGGAGCTTACAATTCGTCGTGGTCGAATTCGTCATCGGAATCGTCATCACCAAACTTAGCGCCATCGGAACCTTCTTCGCCACCAGCGTTACCATATAACTTGGCAGTGATTGGGTTAGCAACATCGATCAACTTTTGCTTTTGCTCTTCAAACTCTTCAGCGGTGGCAGTATCGAAATTGTCTTCAATAAATTCCAAGGTTTCCTTAATAGCGTCATCCAAGGTTTCTCTGTCGTCGTCATCCAACTTGGATCCCAAACCGGTTTCTGACTTGTCGTTCAATTGACCTCTCAAGACGTGGGCGTAGTTCTCCAAGGAGTTTCTAGCTTCAATCTTTTCCTTCAATTCTTGATCTTGTTGAGCGTACTTCTCAGCCTCTTCAACCATTCTGTCAATTTCGTCCTTGGACAATCTACCCTTTTCGTTGGTGATGGTGATGGATTCAGACTTACCGGTTCCCTTATCAGCAGCCTCAACCTTCAAGATACCGTTGGCGTCCAAAGAGAAGGTGACTTCGATTTGTGGGACACCTCTTGGGGCTGGTGGGATACCAGTTAATTCGAATTTACCCAATCTGTTGTTGTCCTTGGCCATGGTTCTTTCACCTTCGTAGACTTGGATCAAGACAGTTGGCTGGTTGTCAGCAGCAGTGGAGAAAATTTGGGACTTCTTGGTCGGGATAGCAGTGTTTCTCTTGATCAAAGTGGTCATGACACCACCGGAAGTTTCAATACCCAAAGTCAATGGGTTGACATCCAACAAGACAATGTCGTCAACACCTTCTTCACCACTCAAAACACCAGCTTGGACAGCAGCACCATAGGCAACAGCTTCATCTGGGTTGATACCCTTAGAAGCCTTCTTGCCGTCAAAGAAGTTTTCCAATAATTCTTGGACCTTTGGAATTCTGGTGGAACCACCAACCAAGACAATGTCATCAATGTCAGACTTCTTGACACCACCATCCTTCAAAACTTGTTCAACAGGCTTCAAGGTCTTTCTGAAAGCACCAATGTTCAATTCTTCAAACTTGGCTCTGGAAAGGGTCTCAGAGAAATCAATACCATCAACAAAGGAATCAATTTCAACTCTGGTACTCATTTGAGAAGACAACGTTCTCTTGGCCTTTTCGGCTTCTCTCTTCAATTTGGAAATAGCCTTGGTGTTGGAGGTAATGTCAATGTTGTGCTTCTTCTTGAATTGTTTAGCTAAGTATCTGACAATCTTGAAATCAAAATCTTCACCACCCAAGTGAGTGTCACCAGCAGTAGCCAAGACTTCGAAAACACCACCTTCGATGGACAACAAAGAGACATCGAAAGTACCACCACCCAAGTCGTAGACAATGATTTGTTTTTCCTTGTCACCCTTGTCTAATCCATAGGCAATAGCAGCAGCAGTTGGTTCGTTGACAATTCTCAAAACGTTCAAACCGGCAATAGTACCAGCATCCTTGGTGGCCTGTCTTTGGGCATCGTTAAAGTAAGCTGGGACAGTGACAACGGCGTGGGTGACCTTCTTGCCGAGGTAGTCTTCGGCAATGCTCTTCATCTTACCCAAAACCATGGAGGAGATTTCTTCTGGGGAGAAGGTCTTCTCTTCGCCATTGAATTCAACCTTGACAACTGGCTTGTTACCCTTGTTTTCGATCTTGAATGGCAAGTGCTTGATTTCCTTTTGGACAGTGTCGTCGTTGTATTTCAAACCAATTAATCTCTTAATGTCAAAGACGGTGTTGTTGACGTTGGAGGATGCTTGATTCTTAGCAGCATCACCGACCAATCTTTCGTCGCCGTTGAAGGAAACATATGATGGGGTAATTCTGTTACCTTGATCGTTAGCCAAGATTTCAACCTTACCGTTCTTCATGACACCGACACACGAGTAGGTGGTACCCAAATCGATACCAATGACGGTACCGTAGCTCTCGGGAGACGAGGACTCGTCGTCACTAACAGCAGCAACGGCAAATGCATTTTTTGGCGATACCAAGAATGGTATGAGCATGACTAACGCCACGTATAACAAACCAATACGTGGCAACCAAGAAGATTGTGATGATCTCATCCTTGTTCTATAATCTAATTGATCTAATGGTAATGTAGTTGTAGATTGAAGAAACCCAAAATAAAACAAGTGGAAAAGAAAAAGGGTAAGAAAACGAAAGGCAAAAAGAGAACAAGGTTTATATAAAATCAGAAACTTGAAAAATTTCCAACGTACTCTGTCAACATTCAACGAAGCGCTAAGCACCATACAAAGTACTGCACATAGGGGCATACTCAAAGAATTTGCTAGAAGCAGTAAAAAAAAAAAGAACGGAAAAGTTGACACGTAGTTTCATCTAGCGATGTCGCATCACCACCACCACCATTATTATTATTTTTGGGCCCATGTCGCACAGCACACGTGAGATGTCGTGTGAACGTGACCTTGATCGAAACTGAAATAATGTCGCCAGATGTCGTCAGATGTCGTGACGTTTCAGCTTTCTTCTCCACCAAAAAAAGAGTGGTGCTAATCAGGTGGTTTATCTCTACCCCCTTGGAAAAGTAAAACGACGGGGGAAGGTGGGGAGTTGTCCCATAAACAGCGGTATATTGTGCCTGTCCAAACCAAATTGTTAGAGCCCTAGCCACCACTCTAATTCTCTGTTGAATCCTTGTTCGTCGTCAATTGTGTAATTCATTATCTAAGAATGGCAGTTGAGGTCTCCGAAATTTTAGAAACCGGAAAAGGAGAGGAAGGAATTTCTTGTGTTCTCAACAACAACAAAAAAAAAGAGAGAGAGCGACCAGAGAAAAAGAGCGACGGAGAGAACTTTGGCCACACATTTTTCTTTCCTTTGCTTTGCCCTTAACTCCCACCACCACCTCCCAATTGCATTCCTGTTTAACTGTTATCGCCAATGTCCAATCCTCAGCAACAATTCATAACGGATGAATTGTCCCAATTACAGAAAGAAATAATCACCAAGAACCCCCAAGATATCTTGCAGTTCTGTGCAAACTACTTCAACACCAAATTACAAGCGCAAAGAAGCGAATTATGGACCCAGCAAGCCAGGGCCCAGGCCGCAGGTATCAACTTGTTCCCCTCCATCGACAATGTCAACATCAACTCCAGTGGCGTGAGTGTTAGAAACGATAGACAACCAAGTTTCAAATCGCCATTTGGTGTGAATGATCCCCATCAGATTCACGACGATGACCCCCACAAGAAGGATACTAATTCGGAAGTTGCCGGCGGTATTTTCAAGTCCAACTTTGACGTCAACCAAGAATCTTCCACCGCTCCAATAAAAGAGGTAGACCCAGACGATCCATCTAAACCACATTCAACAGCAACTCCCGCATCTTCATCAACAGCCACCAAATTCCCACAACAACAGCCACCATCATCACTGCAATTCCCACCACAAAAAATCCCAGTTGCATTTAATGCTAATAGAAGAACGTCTGTGTCTGCAGAAGCGTTGAACCCAGCAAAGTTAAAGTCGGAAAGTTGGAAACCACCAGTCAACAACTTGTCAACTACAGAAGAAGAGAATTTGGCTAATAACTTGAAGAACAACTTCCTTTTTAAACAATTGGATGCCAACTCCAAAAAGACCGTTATCGCAGCTTTGCAACAGAAATCTTTCCCCAAGGACACCGTTATTATTAAGCAAGGGGACGAAGGTGACTTTTTCTACATTATTGAAACCGGTACTGTTGACTTCTATGTCAATGATGCTAAAGTGAATTCCAGCAGTGAAGGGTCGTCTTTTGGTGAGTTGGCCTTGATGTATAATTCTCCTAGAGCTGCTACCGCAGTTGCCGCCAGTGATGTTGTTTGCTGGGCTTTGGACCGTTTGACTTTCCGTCGTATCCTTTTGGAGGGTACTTTCAACAAGAGATTGATGTATGAAGACTTTTTGAAAGACATTGAAGTGTTGAAGTCGCTTTCGGACCACGCTCGTTCTAAATTGGCCGATGCCTTAAGCACAGAGATGTACCACAAGGGAGATAAGATTGTCACTGAAGGTGAGCAAGGAGAGAACTTTTACTTGATAGAAAGTGGTACTTGTCAAGTCTACAACGAGAAATTGGGCAAGATCAAGCAATTGTCCAAAGGAGACTACTTTGGTGAAGTTGCACTATTGAAAGATTTACCAAGACAAGCTACAGTGGAAGCATTAGATAACGTGATTGTTGCAACATTGGGCAAATCTGGGTTCCAGAGATTGTTGGGCCCAGCCGTGGAGGTATTAAAAGAACAAGATCCTACAAAGACGCAAGACCCTACTGCTGGTAATTGAAGAAGTTTTTATATACCATTGTTTTATTTTTGAATATTTTTATAGTTGATTTACGTTTATTCAGATTTTTTTTTTTTTTACAACACGTTCCGAATCTTTTGATATTTTTTTTTACGACCAGAGAATTATCCGACTGGTTTTTCAACTCTCCAGATCGAAAAAAATTCGACAATCTTGCAACACAACTTCTTCACAACACCCATCCACCCAACAATGTTATCCTATCTCCAATCCCTTCTCCCAGAGACCAATGGCGGCAAGCTTCCATACTGGTTACTATTCATCTCCGTTGTGTCTGCCTTCAACTCCGTGCAGACCTACCAAGACATCTCGCTCACCAAGCGAGTCTACGAGAAGGACCCGGGTCAAGTCTCGCCATTATCGGCCAGAACGTTCGGCACCTGGACTTTGATCACGTCGATCGTGAGACTCTACGGCGCGTACCACTTGAACGTGAAGGAAGTGTACGACTTGACGCAGTTCACTTTTGTCATTGCCGGATGGCACTTCTTGAGTGAGTGGTTGTATTTCGACACCTGTAAGTTGGGCAAGGGGTTGAGTGGTCCGTTGATTGTGAGTACCTCGAGCTTGATCTGGATGTACTTGCAGAAAGACTACTACCTTAATTAAGAGGAGTGGTTGTTGTGAAGGTGTGTTTATTTTGCTTTGATTCTATGTATTCTCTAATTGTGGAAAATATACAAGATTGTCTTTGATATGACTGTAGGATTGGATCTGTGTAGAAAGAGAGCGATGCATGAGCTGTAACAGTTACGTGGTACTAGCTGTCAGCATACCATTAGACCAAAAAATTTTGCATCCTTGTATACAAACCGTAACCAAACCAAAAACGCACTGAAAAAAAACCCCCATCACCACCATCACATCATCTCCACATACCACCAACTATGAAGTACGTCATCGAGCACATGGAGGAAGGATTCTCCGAATGGGTTATCCTGGAATATTCCCAAATCATCCGCGACATCGGTGCCGCCAACCTCATCCTCACGTCGCTTCCCCCGGGGACGACCAGCGCTGACATCCCGCAACGGCTCCTTGACCTTGGTCTCCAATGGACGACGAAGGAGTGTGTCGAGCTCGGGGCCGGCGGTCTTGACGCGTCCAAGGTGTGCCTATTGGACCCCGCCGCGGAGACGGACTTGACACCGCTGGACAAGGACCAGTTTGAGTACTTTGTGTTTGGCGGCATCTTGGGGAGTCACCCAAGAATAGACCGCACGGGGATCTTGAGAAAGAAGTACGGGTTTAGTGGGAGACGACTTGGCGCGTTGCAGATGACTACGGATACGGCGATCAGGACGACGCAGAAGATCATTGAGGACGGTGTGAAGTTTGAAGAGATTGGGTTCTTGGACTATCCGGAGATCAAGTATAATAAGTACGAGTCTACAGAGATGCCGTTTAGGTATGTTGTTGATGAGAAGGGGGACCCGATCTTGCCGGAGGGGATGTTGAAGTTGATTAAGAATGATGCGGAACAGAGTATTGATGATTTGTTGTTAGAATAGATGGATGGTGTAACGTTTATTTGTATGTTAGGATTAATTTGTCAACTGGGGTTTTGGGACCCGTTAGAAGCTCGTTCATGATGAACCCGCTGGTGTCTTCGTCTTCAAAGTAGGACACATGGGCACTGACGGCAGAGACCAAGGAGAAATCTAATACACCGACAGGTAGGCTGTAATCGACCCTGCCTGCTTTATTCAAAGCAACCATTTGCTGTAGATTTTTACCCACAATGATCTTTTTCTTATCACTTCCTTGTTCTGTGCCATGCTCTTCAACCTGTTCGTCCATGAGAATTCCTTTGATGATGTCACCAAGTGCGTTTTCATTATCTGCAATCTCTTCCACTGTCTTCTCCTTTCCTGTCTTCTTGGAGCTTGTCAACCACTTAGCCGCAAACGAGATCTTTTCCGACAACTCATCTCCAAAGCTAGCCAACTCCTTAATCTGGGTATTGAGTCCCTTGACGGCAAATTTGATATCGGCTGGATGGAAGTCACCGTATTGGGGAACCACCAATGGTTCCATACGATAAGCAACTGGGTCACATGGGTGGAAGATATTGTACAAGTTGACACATTTAGGGGACACGAAATCGTCCAGCGTTTCGGGGACAAAATCGGGTGAGTCCCTCCCTCTAATGTTCTTCTCTGCTAGCAATTTGAACATACCCACTGGTGAACCGACAAGGAACAAGTTCGTCACGTCGAAAGTTAAATGTTTCTCCAAGTCTGGGTTTTCGGGTATCTTTCGTGGTTGTGTGGAAAGAATATCAAATGCAATAGCTGACCCCAAGGAATGTCCCATAATGTGCACTTTCCCGTTGAAATTGGGGTTTCTTTCCTTGTATAGTTGATAGACACGGTTCAACTCAGACGTGACTGCCGAAATGATCTGGTTCAAGTATCGAGGCTGGTAGAATAAAAGCACATCTAGCACCACGTCACCAACAACATCACGCAAGGCGCTGATTCCTTCTACGTTGATCTGGGACAATGCCGGAAGTCGAGACGGCTTGTCACTATCGAACTTTTCCTGTGGGTTGAACCCCACACGGTGTCTCCAAGAGATCGGCAATACCTGGATCCTGTTGTTCGTGGTGTCCTCTTCCAGACCTTTCTCTTCCTCTTTATATGCTAGTTTCCTGTAGTCGTCGTTCCCTTCATACACCCTTTTCATGGTGTTTCTCAAGATATTGATGTTGTGGGTGAAATTAATCGACTCGTACTTGCTGCCCAATACTTGACCAATACCATGGATGCACAACACCAAATGGTCGATTTCCCTATTGGCTTTCGAATGCGATGTTTGTAGATCGTAATCCGACTCAAAGATCTTCTGCATGTTCAAATCATCAACCTCGTTGTCGTCACCAGTCTCAAGCTGGACCTGCTCTGGATGCTTGTCTGATCCCTCTTCTTCGGCGCCCTTGCTGCCACTTATACCGCCCAAGATAGATCCAATTTCAGACTTGAATGCGTCTGATATGCCTGGGAGCGGGTTATCAGGTAGCTTATCAAAGAACGACTCCTTCAATTCCTCAGTGTACCCACGCTGGATGTGCATCACGCCCAAAAGCGACGCTGGTTTAGGGCCAAAGTACCTAATGATATCAATTTGGTACGACGAATCGCCCGAGAATATGGCCGCTTGTGACTTATTGAAATACAACACGAGCTCGCCGTTGCTCAAACGGATGACGTCCTTCTGTGATTCCAAATCAACAGCATCTTCCTTCTCCTCCTGCTCCTTCGCCTTCGCCTTCGCCTCTTCAGTCTTCTTCTTTTCCAACTTGTTAAACTCATTGATCTTCTCCTTGTTTCCCTTTCCCGTGCTCTTCTTTTTCTTCTTCTTCTTCAGAGCGTCCTCGCTCTCATCTTCAAACAAGTACGGCTTGATCTTCTCGTACCCCGCCTCGATCTCCCTCGTGAGCTTATCACTCAACGGATCACCGTCCGGGTTGAACCACAAGCCACGGCGTACTTCATAAACAGGCCCCTCCCAGTACACAGGCGACAATTCAAAGCTCTCCAAGTCGACTTCAAACAACTTGTCCTCATTTACCTCGACTGTCTTGGACTCCTCCTGCGGTTTCTTGAAGTGATGCTCGAGCTTCTTGGAATCATAGTCGGAAAACGGGATGAACGAGGACGGTTCTTTCGATTTCTCATAATTGTACCATTCGGGTTTCGATATCGGCACGTCCAGGGCATAGAACCAGCGGATATTTGGTCTGGGAGGTGCTGCCGCATCAGATTTCTTGGCTGGTTGGGTGGTGGGCTGTGTGGTGGAGGTGGTGGTGTAGTTTCTGTGAACAATGATTCGTTGAACCGTACATGGACAGGCTAGTGGCGATAAGAGCGGTTTGCGTAAGGTCAATAGCACACTCATCGTTGTTGGTGTGTTGGTATGAGAGTGTATGAGTTCTGTGTCAATTAGAGTTTAGGGTTTCTTTGGGTATGTGGGATGTCGTTGCTGCTGCTGCTGCTGCTCCTGCTGTCCCCGCCATTATTTTTTTGGTTTGCTGTTTTGCTTGGTGCCGCTGCCGTCGGTGCTGATTTTGTTTTTGTTGGCGTCGCCGTGGTGGTCGGCAGGACCCGATAGCAACACCACGCAGCAAAGAAACAAACAAAGGCAACCAATTCGGCTGTCATAAAAGAGAGATTATCACCCGCACGGACAAGATGGCAAGAAACCCAACACAATGTGACGTAAACGTTGCATACGGCTCAATGGTGTATGTGGGTATTTTTGGTACCGGCTTAGCCTGCCATGTTGGCTGTGCTGCGCTGTTGATTAGAGTTGGCCAAAGCTTATGTACTCTTGGAGTTCACACGACACGCGACATGCGGATACGTTTTTTGTCTTCTCATCTTTAGCCGGACTCCATTCGTTCGTTCGCTCGCTACCTAGCCACGATTTTAGTCCGGCAACTACGCAGCTGAGTTATTGTGCCCACCCGAAGACCCACCGTACAATCAGGCCATGCTGATTGGATGACATCAACTGTTTGCAGGTCTAGACCGTGTGTGCGCTTATCTCACAATTTACGTATTTGGTGTAGTTTGCGGCCGATCCAACGCAAGCAACAAACCCAAAAATTTCATGTGTGGCTACAGCCATGCAATCTCGCTCTGGTCCTCGCTGCTTCGTAAGCACGGCAACTACAACAAAGCCAGCAGCAATCCAATGAGTAAGTTGTCATGATAACCTTAATTTCGTATTACCCTATACCGGCAAGATGTTAAGTTCTAGATTTGTCTCAACACAGTGGGTTTTTGTTGCTGTATGGAGATCACATGTGTAGTGGTGTGAGTTTCAAGCGGATTTTTGCCCAAATTTCCCCCTAAATCCTTTGGCGGGGCGTTTGCAAATGGTGGCAAAAACAGATCAGTCGCGAGATGGTGAAAATAAAAACAAAATGTCGTTCTACATAATCACTGGAAGATAAACATGGTCGATCGGGTCATTGCGTTTTCCATAACCCATTCCCACCACATGAATACGAAGATCTCTCTAAAAGTTTGTGGGTTGTCAAACTTCTAAACTCGGCAGCCCGAACGACAAAAAAATAAAAAAAAGTGTGATATCCGGGGTCATGTTACGGAGACAAAAAACAAAAAGCGAAAGCGTTAGAACCAAAAGAATATCTTGCCGTCGATGATTCGGTTGGATTTAACGAGAGTACGGACACACGATTATTGCCTTCAATGGCTAACCCCCTATTCATCGGAGTAGTCGGAGATAAAGATGATGACGTTATATCCGATTACATAATTGTACAGATCCTTTTGAAGCTGTCTTTTTTCTTTTCTCTAGATAGACACACAAGGACCAAACAGCGTGTAGCAGCACTGCCCGTGTACTCCAGACTTGGTTTCTGGGGGGGGGGGGGGGCAGATTGCTGGGTATATCGCAATTCCGCAGAGGGGGCGGAACTTTTTTTGGTTTGGCCCTTTTGTCATATTAGTAATTGATTGTTCTGGCTGATAGTACGGCAGAGGACAAGCAGAAGAGAGAGACATTTCCCAACCCATGCGGCAAAAACATTCGCTTTGTCTTTTTTTTTTAGTTCGGCTTTCACCCTCCCGGATATAATTCTGTGCGGCTTCCCGTCACTAAAACCGAGCCGTGTGCCAGCCTTGGCTATAAGAATCTCAACTCACACACACAACGGCGAAAAAAAGTCGCGGAAAAATAGGACTGCACCTGAACCGGACACAAAATAAAGTTGCAAAAACGTCATAGGTAAAGAAATACAGGAGTAGAAACAGAGGATAGAGATCACGGTGTGTCGTGGGAAGAGCGGTCAACCTAACCAAACATAACCCACTCTGAATAGGAGACATCTCCACTCTTATGACTTAAAAAAAGAAAAAGAATACAGCAACCTTATTCTAGAATCTGGCTCTTAACCATAACCTCAAGCTAGCCAACGCGAAAACGTCAGTCACAGGGAAGAAGAAGAAGAATAATAAGAAAGACACCGGGATACAACACAGAGTTGTACTAGCCCAATGGCACCCAGTTCATAACCACAAGTTTTTTTGCTACCGATATGAAATCGAGATCATCTTTCCTTCCCTCATGTTTCTTTTCATTGCTTGTATTTCCGGATTATCTGGATTTCCACGCGATTCTACAAACCCTGACCTGATTACAAAAAAGCACATAACCACCCAGCACCACCACTCACGAGGGAAAGGGAGAGAAAAAAGCGTGATGTAAATATAAACAAAAAAGAAAGCGGCGGCAAGAACAGCAACAACCAGTATCGCACTAGATAGGGGAATAAATACGGGTATAAAAACACTTGCAGCTTGGAAAGGGTTGATTTGATCGCGTTTCTTGTTTACATCGTCATCATCTGTTTCCCTTCTGCACTTTCTATCCACTACCCCTATTATTCGCCCTAGAGGGGGTGGATTGCAATAAGCCCTTTTTTTTATATCCACACAGTACTGCCTCGTTTACTACACACCTGCCAAAGAGTATCGTAGCGATATGAGCCATTAAAATCTGGGGTTTGTTTGGGCATGAAACTCTAATGGGCAGACCACGTCTCGACATTTTTCGTTCCCGTTGCTTTGTTATAAACCTAGATTTTCACACCCACAATCCCAGGATTCCGGGGGTGTTGTGGGAGGGCTCTTGTTGCAGTAGTGTTTGAGTTTTTTTTTTCAGTAATCATTGTGTCTGATGATCTCATACGGGAGAGAACACTGCCAAAAAAAACAAGCTTAAAAAAGAGGCCGCCAATACAATGGGGGGACAAGACAAGGCCCAGCCCATGCTGAAACTCCTAAAGTCAAGAAAATTCTAGCTAACACCCAGATTGTCTTTCGTCTCTGCCCATTGGCAGGGAAATCAATCTTCATATAGAGAAAACAGCGGAGCGGATTGTATTTTGTGTCATGTTATACTGCCGTGTTTTCGGATACTGTGGGAAGTATTTTAGTCCTGTGTGGATAAGCACCGCAGCAGCAGAAAAAAAGAAACAATCTTGTTACCGCGGATTGTGCTAGTGATCTGGCGTGTTCTCCCTCTCCATATTTGGGCGGAAACGGTTTTATCCCATCTTAGTAATGACAGAGTTCCACTTTCCGATCTGTCCTTCCTGCAAAAAATGGAACCATGTGAAGTAGGCGGAAGGGTGTAGATTTTTTTTTCTTCTGGCTCTCGGATTTATTGCACGTCAAAAGGTACAAAACGTCCTGGGAGCGCGAGAGCAGCCGGATATTACAAACAGCCTGTTAGAGCGGAGTAACAAGAGGGCAAGGAAGGGATCCTTGGGTATGTGTGATCTGCAGCATGGAGTTAACACGATTTCTCCAGCTCTCGGACACTCCGTACGGGCTTTTTTTCTTTGTTTCCCATGGCAACACAGAAGCAGAGAGATATTGTGATGGCAGGGAAAATAAGAATTTCTAGCCGTGTAACAGTTCGGACAAGTTTCTTGTGGTGATTACGTATTAGTATTATTAATAATCAGGCGGGTTTTCTTGGTTAGGGGCATATCGCAGAGCACTCGAACTACCACGCCGAGGACCTGGGCCGGAAGTACAGCACTACTGGTTAGTTGCCGAAATGTGAATGATCACTTTTACGTGTGCGAGAGAAGAGCCAGTGATTAATAAAGTTTTACAAAGCGGAAATCCTAAAACCCCCCCAAGTAAGGCATAGAGAGAGAGGAGCGTACAGGGTGTAATGAGTGATTATCCTTCGGGTTCGGCTATACTACGTGGGTGTGCTTTATTTTGTATTTTTGCATTTTACACTTCACATAAGAACCGGCAGGTAAAAATTTCTTTTTTTTTTGTTTGCGTTTCGTATGAGCAATTTTCTCTTCTCACTTGTTCGCATTCGGGAGCTCTGCTTTTGCGGCTTTTCCCTCCACGACATTTTTTTTGTCTTTTTGTCTTTTGGTTTTTTCTTTTGCTGTCGTTGTTGCCACCGGGCGGTAGAAGTGGGAGGTGGCTGCGGTCGGCGCGCACTGACCGACCCGGGTAGGTTGCAACAGCTAGACACGGAAGAAAGCTTTTTTTATCTGGCTTTAACTTTCTTGGATTTTGGGGCAATACAGAAAACAGTGCGTACGACATTCTCTCTATGGGTATTATATTACCCCTATTTATCAAGAATATAATAAGGTATCCATTTCCCACCTAAAAATGCCCCCCCCAAGTTTTTTAGAAAAAGACCTCCTGCCCTCTTGTAGAAACAGTTCACTAGTACTACTACTACTACTACTTTACTTCTTCTTGTGGCGGATATATTCAACTTTCAGTTTTTCGCTTGTTTTACTACTACTTTTACACACACTCACACATACAATGTTATCAATGGCTACCACTACAAACAACTCATTGTCCCAATACGCATTGAACCAAAAGCAGGAAGACAGTTGCAACCAAAACTGCTCCAAATCACCTTCCCCAACCATGGTGCCCCAGCCTCACATCAACCAACACTCTTCTGTGACGTTACCTTCCATCCACTCCTTGGACATCCCAGCCTTCCCCCATTTTGAAGAGTACAACAGAGCCAGTATTTTCAGCCAATATGCCTCGGCATCCTCCTCTCCTACCCCATCGACGACCTCCAACTCACCCACATTGTTAATACCCAGCGATGAAAGATCTCCAGTGTCGACATACACCACTACGCCAAACGCCTTGTTGAGCCCTATTGCTTCGCCTTATTCCTCGAGTATGGATGCAACCAGATCAAGAAGCGGATCCAACTTCTCGGTCAAATCAGAACAAGTCTTCAGCTTAGGAGATCCACAGCAACAGCAACAGCAACAGCAACAGCAACAGCAACAGCAACAACAACAACAACCAGTCCCTTCGTCACCGGACCACTCCATGCTCACATCGTCGCCTACACAGGCCAAGAAGAACTGGAAACCAAGAAAGAAGAGACAATGTCCAGAATGTAAGTTGTACTTTTCCAACTTGGCCACCCACAAATCCACCCATTTGAAGCCAAACAACCGTCCACACATCTGTAAATACTGTGAACGTGGATTCGCCAGACCAAACGACTTGTTTAGACACGTCAAGTGCCATTGGAAGGAAATCGGCTCGGATAAAGGTCAGTTCAAGTGTCCGTTCAAGAACATACAGAATGGCGACGAGCTGCAACCACAACCACAACCACAGGGCCCAGACCACTGTTGCCACAACACTGGTATTTTCTCCCGTTGCGATACATTCAAGAACCACTTGAAGGCTATACACTTCCAGTACCCTAATGGCACCAAGAAGGAACAGAGAAACCAAGTCAGTGGTAAATGCAGAATGTGCCAAACGGAGTTCAAGAACGTTGACGACTGGATGCACAACCATATTGAAACAGACCAGTGTCCTTACGCTATTAACTTGATCAAGAAGGATCACTAAAAGAGAACCACAAGACGGCTGCTGCTGCTGCTTTAACGAAATGCTTACGAGAAACACGGACAACCACCGCCACCACATCATAAAAATTAAACAACGAACACAAAAAACAAACACCGGGTTAGGACACAATTGTATTACGAAGAATCAAAAGAACATAAAAGAATAGCAAAATCAAAATAGGGTTAAATGTTATAGAATAATTTAGAAAGATTTTACTTTTATTATTATCAACTCATTTGTAATAGGGCGAGGCTTGCTGATCAGCGGTCGATGCGTTCATGCAGCCCGGATAACCGTGGCGACCGAGTGTGTGAAGTCGCACACCGGATATATCTGCAGCGATTGGTTGCTATCCACGGCTTTAGTGGCAGCCGGCAATAATGGCAAGAATACATGCGATCGTAGCTCCAACCACCTCCACCTCCACCACCCCCACTTAGCTCTCACTCACCACTATTTCGTATTTCCCTGAAATTAGGCGTGTGTGCTTGCACCTCGCCTTATTGTTTCTAGTAGGGATAATGTCGTCTCGTATAGCCTTGCCGTGCTTTATACCCCCCTCCCCGCCCCCTGTACAATATGTACCGCCAAGATGGACGCCGCGGAGATTTTGAACGACGAGCAGACGGCGACGGCGGTGCGTTTCAAGAATGGTCAACTTAGACGATTACGTAATGAGGACGATACTCGTCGGCGGAGTTCCAGAGACGGAGAATCTCGCGGCGCGGAAATTAGCTAGTTGGGGGGTACGAGTATTATCAATCAGACCCCGGTAACTGAGTAATACAGATGTTGTCTCCGTATGATTACAAATCTCCGGAATGGACATAAGAGCACACTTGGCACGTAATGTCCGGGTGGTCAGATTGTATCCTAGTCATTGTCATATCCATGTTTTTCTGTCTTATTGTGGGTGTGTATGTATGTATTCTATGAACCATCTACCAGACCATACTGAATTCTCCTATCTTATTTAGTTTCTTCCTTGGTCAAATCGCTAGAGAGATGTTAGTAACGATACTTCCTTCTGGATGCTTGCGTGTGATACATACTTGATGAATTTCTCCAAATCAAAGTCGTCTTCCTTGGATTGAGCAACTGGAGCAGCTGGCTTAGGAGCCTCGACTTTGGACTCGTCCTTTGGCAAGAACTTCGGGATCGTGACACCAGCAACAACGGAGCCTAAAGTAGCAATAGCCAACTACGTTACTAGTTAGTATATGTTCTTGAGCTTGTCAATTCGGGTCAATTGACATCTGGCGGGGGTTATACGTACAACGTGAGCTGGAACTTGTCTACCGAGAATTGTGTATGCGCCAGCCATGGTGTAATTGATAGTGAATATGTGAGTTATTCTTATGGGTAAGTAACTGACTTTTTGTTGATTCCGATTTCTCAACTTTTGTTCTGTTCCAATCAAAAAATTGTCGCCAATCCCACACTTCGCTTTTGTACAAAACCACACGACACATGGGGGAAGCTTTATAACGCCGATTTCACGTGTATTCTATAAGGGGTAAGTTGGTAGCCTATAAAGAGTTGACTAAGCGCCAGTACTTCTCGAGGTGGAATTTCTTTAACACGTTGATCGCCTCGTCGTCGTTTCGTGAGTGCATGATGCTCCATTTTTGGAAATGTAGTTCGGGTATGGATCCTTCCCAGACGACTTCACACTTGTTCTGTGATAAATCTTCGGCTACACCTTGCAGTGGTTCCTGTGTCCATTTGATTCTATTCGTCATTAGTTTCTTGTATTGTCCAATTGCCTTTTCGCCTCCTTCAACAATAATCAAGTTGAACCTGGGGTTTTTAAGGCATATCCCAAACAAATTCTCCTCCTTGGCGCCTATATCAAGCTTGAACAAGTGTTTGGGGTTGCTGAGCCTGTCCACTTTGTATATCGTAGAATAGACACCGTTATGGAGATCCTTGTCCTGCTTCTTCCATATCTTCTCGTGCTTCTCTTCCTTGGTCAACTTCCTGGCTTCATTCTCCGCCATGTGCTTGTCAATTCTTTGCTGCATTTCTTGCTTGACTCTCTTTTCCACGGAAGTGGGATCCTTGATAGCCTCATTCGTCAACACGTTCATCAAGTTGGACAATTTGACTTTCGGAGGCGGAGGTGGATCCAACCCTAGTTTAATCCTATCCTGTTTTTCCTGGTGTCTAATCTGTCGGTCGTTTCGTCTCATCCTCTTACGTTCCTTCTTGGTCAAGTACATCGGCTTCATTTGATTATCATTATCATCGCTTGGTGACACAAATGCCGGGTGCTGGATGTACGAGGTCACCGGTTGGTCCTCGTTATCCAAAACCACCCTCGACTCATCATCTATTCGAGAATAATTATTATCCTTCAAATACGGCCTATCCCACCACTCAATCAGCGGTGGTTGTTCCGGTTTATACAACTCTTCGCCCAAGTTCTGGTCCGGCAATAACCCTTGCTGTTTTATTTCGTCAAGCTTGCGTTTCTCTTCTGCCTCAATCCTTAACTTCTCTCTCAATTTCTCGCCCTGGGCAATGAATTTGCCTTGCTTGTTAAACCTTAATACCCGGGTGTGCTTCTTCGTGATGTCACTCTGGTTCACGTATGGGTTCAACGCCGCAGGATCAAACCATTTCTTGCGGGACGCTTGCTTGACTGGGTTATGGTTCTTAGGTAGCTGCGGAGTTGTTCCTATGTTCTTCAACAACGGATGAATCTCGACATCCAACCCACTGTTAAAGCCTTTGGGTGATTGGGTTTGGGTCTGCTGCTGCTGCTGCTGCTGGAGTTTCTTGATTCTTTCTTTGGCCGCATTGATTTTGTCCTGCGGTGCCTGTGGCTTGGGCTTGGTTCGTCGTTCGTCTGCCTCTTCTGTGATGGCTCGTTTCATGTCTGGTAATGTTGTCTGATGGTTGTCAAAGATGTTGTTGTTGTTGGTTAGTGTGCAAACCACTGCGTGAGAAGAGGGTATCAAAAACCAACTAAGCAACCGTCAAGAAACCTAACGGTGAGTGAGAAACAGAAAGGGAAAAAAAAAGAGTTGGAAATCCCTTGTTCCCCTTCCCTTTCTTTTCTTTCTTTCTTTCTCTTAGTTTGACAACAACTACCACAGAAGCTTTATTAATCAAATCAACCACTTTGAATACAACAATCATTTGAATACATTGATTGTCTCCCCCTCTCCCATTTGGTTATTGGTTTCTTGTGAACTTATTGTTACACCTCATATTGTTTGTAAATACACAACGCCTCATTATTTTGCATACCCACCACCCACCACCACACCAGACGTTTTTTTAATAATTTATTTTTGTATCTCAGCAACAATCATATATCATTCGACAAGTTCTAGCGTTAGCCCATCATGATTATTATTGGAAAGAGAGACCATCAGCAACGGATGGAAATGGCAGAACCGTTGAAATCCTTGATAGATCAGCTCACTAATTGTCCTGTCGACGAGTTGCCCCAACTTTTAATACAAAACTTAAAATGGCAACGTCCACGAGGTGACTTATTCCACTGGATCCCACTATTGAATAGATTCGATGATGTTTTTGAACAAAACATCAAGAAGTACGCGTTGGATCAAGAACACGTGAAGTTGCAGTTGATTTCTCAGCAAGACGAAGAGCTCATTGTTGCGTGTCTTCGATTTACCTACATTTTGTTGGATCATTGCTCCGACAAGCAGGTGTACTCTAGCAGCGAAAGAATTTATGATTTGATAAATTGCCCGTCATTAGAGATTAGATTAAGAGCTTTGGAAGTTGCTGTTGTTCTTGCTGAAAAATACGTGCAAACCAGCTCGTCGAGATTTTCTGCCCCCAAAGGTATCAAGAACAAAGTATTGGAGATTGCCAAGTCTTACCCGCCTTTGGTTCCCATTGACAGCACGTTGAAGCGTGCTGCAGAAAAGAATGTGCAAGAAAATCCAGATGAAAAACCAAGCATCATCGGAGATCATTATAATTTCGTATACACCTTGAATGCCGACAAGGAGTTCCCATCGAAGTGGAGAAGCATAAACTATCAATACTACAAGTCTTCCCCAACCACTGTCAATAGCAATAATGGCACACCAAGACCAAACTCAAACTCAAAAGACAAGCTGCTGCTGCTGCAACAGCAGCAATTCACTGTAACTGAAGGCTTGCATTTGTTCCACTTACCTGAAGAATCAGTGAAGAAATTGTCTTTACAGCAACTTTTGGACAAGGGCCAAGAAGTCTTGCCCAAAGAAGCTTGGTTCAGTTACGGTATCCATGCCCAAGTGGCAAAATCGTTTAATACCAATTCCCCAGACGCGATGGCATTGAGAGAAAAATTGATCCAAATCAAATGCCTTGCGGTAGGTTTTACATGCTGCATGTTGTCATCGCAGGTGACATCCACAAAGTTATTTGAAGCTGAACCGTACATTTTCAGTTTCTTGACGGAAACTATTCTGCCGGAAAACTCCACTTTGGTGTCGCAAGCAGTCTACTTTGCTGCCATCAGAGCACTAGAATGCATATCTTTTAAGAAGATCTGGGGAGCAGAGATGGTGCGTACCATGGGCGGGAATGTGAGCCATGGTATGTTGTACCAATGCATAAGGCACATCTGGAAGATGGTGAAGGACCAAGATGAAGATTATTTTGAAGAGGGCTATATCCATTTCTTCAATATGGTTGGCAATTTAATCAACAACAAAAGCTTGGTTCCAAAACTCACCGCCGGAGGAATCCTCAATGATTTGATGCCGTTTTTGAATTTGCGCACCAAGTACAGATGGAGTTGCTCTGCCGCAGTTCATCTAATCACGATGTACCTATCTACGGCTCAAGACTCACTCAATGATTTTGTTGCCAACAACGGGTTCAACTTGTTGATTGAAAACATTGGGTACGAAGTCGACTTTGCATTGGAAAACCCAGACTACAACGGCGGCGCCCCTAAAGATGCCGTTGTTTACTACTCCATTTCGCTCAGACAAGCCAACTATATCCGCAACTTGATGAAGTTGGTTTCTGACCTTATACAATCAGACCAAGGTGATAGATTGAGAAACTTGTTTGATTCTCCGCTTCTTGAAAGTTTCAACAAGATTTTGACGCATCCACACGTGTTTGGTCCTTTGATCTTGGCAGCTACTGTTGATTCGGTATTCTTCATTATCCACAATGAGCCAACTGCATTTGCAATTTTGAATGAAGCTAAGGTTATTGACACCATTTTGGACAACTATGAAAACTTGTTCTTGCCTTCAAGTGTCTTGTTGATGTCATTGCCAGAAGTTCTTGGTGCAATTTGCTTGAACAACGAAGGTTTGAGAAAAGTCAAGGAAAAGAAAGTCATCCAAACATTCTTTAAGTCATTTTACAACTTGAAGAACGCTAAAGAATTGGTCAAGACAGATATGGCAACCAACTTGGGATGTTCATTTGACGAATTGGGAAGACACTATCCAACCTTGAAGCCATTGATTCTTAGTGAAATCCAAAAACTTATTGAGGATATCAGCAAGTACGTTGACGAGAGATTACCGGGTATTGAATTTTATTCGTCAGAAGCTGGATCTCTTTACAACAGCAAGGTTGATGATTCGCCAGTCAAGGTTAAAGGACAAAAGGCTATAACCTGCTGGGAGGATGAAGACTATACCTACTTGCTTGATAATGTGTACTTTTTCCTTGGTGGCTTGTTACAAGATAGCGGCCAATGGGGTAGCGACGCCATACTGAAGATCAAATTTGATTCATGGGTAAAGTTCTTGACTTTGAAAAATGCTCCATATGACTATGCAATGTCGAATGGAATTTCTTCATTAATGGGTATCCTAAAGTATTTTGACGACGAAAACAGAGACTATGGGTTACCGATTATAATAGCTGACTTGGAGAATGTAATGGCAAATGTCATTTTACAAAAGTACATCGATTTCGAAGGCGAAGAATCATACTTTAGCACGGTGAGTGTTGGGGAAGCAACTGAGCTTTTGAAATTGTTGAACACAGCTAATGTCTTGTTGTATTCTTTGACTGAAATCTACATTAACTTGGGATTGTTATTCAACGAAAGACTTGGACAGATTATAGATCTTTTTGCCGGTAGAAATTTGTTGATCAGGTTGGTGAAGTTGTTGAACAGATCGGTGCTTGAGGAAATCATACTAAAGTCAAACACGCCTGACGAAATTCTCAAGATGACACATAATTTCCCTAATGACAGTCCTCCTTTACAAGTTAACGTCGCTGACCCAGCTGAAATCAAAGCTGACACAACAGGCACAACAGCAAAGTTTAAGAATACTTTGCAATTGCGCACATTTGCATATTACTTCCGGGGATACATTCCTTTAATTCTCGCATCAGTTGTCAGAGCTTGTATTCCAAAGAGGCAAGATCACCATGACGGTCAAGCAAGACAGGATGCCGTTGAGATTCTTTTGTTCTTGGGTGAAATGTTCACTGCTACCATGGGCAAGAAATTTGACAATGAATACTACAGAGAGTCCTTCATTTTGAGTACTGCTTACAATGTTCTTTACGTTTTGAGCCAGAAGGAAAGAAGCAAGGATCAGGTGTACACTCCGTTTGCTGTATCGCTTTTCCAGAATGGGTTTTTTGAAGTAGCCAAGAACACCGCCATCTCGTTGTGGGATCGTTTATTGGAAATGGATCCAAAAGAAGTGGCGGCTACTTCGGAACTCAAGTATATCAGCACACAGGAAAGCAGTATCGTGAAAAATGCTTTGAGTCAGATATTGATGATTTTTGCCAGAGCTGTGAACGCGGATAATGTGCCTAACATGCAGTTTGCCAAGTTCTACTTTTACCAAGGCTATGGCAAGAACATAGAGAACCCCTTGACGTCAGCTTTGTTGATCCAGGTCAGAGGTGAAGCATTGTCGTTGTTAGAGCACCTTGTTGGTTGCAAATCTAAACTAGCATATGGTTTGGCCAAGCATCCAAGCAACATTCCTACACCCTTGGTTGAACAAGCTGTTTATATCACCAAGAACATTTTCCAGGGCAAGAAAGAAAGCAGCGGCACGGAGTTTGTTCCATTTGATGTGAGAAATATCAGTCCTCCTTCAGAGCAGTTTGCCTATTTGATATCGCTTGGTATGACTGAAGAGCAGGCTACGCATTACTTCGAACATGGCAATGATTTGAATGACATTGCTTCAGGAAGATTCCTCAAATGTCAAGAGATTGACATAAATGAAGAACAATGGAAATCAATGGCGGCATCGATCAAAGACGATGGTATTGATTTCACACTTGAGTTCCCCAAGTACAAGTCCACTGCTGATATCTTGAAAGGGCGGAAGGAGACTAATTTGGTTGATACTTGGTTGCAGATGGCCAAGCTATACCCTAAGGTTATTGTTTCGGTATCGGACTTGTTTTCGGTTGTGTCAACGAATGAGTTTGTGAACACCATTACCGCTTACCTATCAGAAGTCACGTGGCCAGTTTCCGATAAAGACACGTTTGCGGTCAACTTGCATTTGATTTCCCTTTTGCTTCAATCAAACCAAACAGTCATCAACCAGAGCTCCGTTTATGAGAAATTGATAGGGTTGCTTAGTCCAGACACTATTTCGAATGACACTGTCAAGGAGCCGTTTTTCCCGATCTTGATGTCAATTTTGGAACAAGCATTGGTCCATAAGGATGCACCAGTGCCAGAGTCAACCAGACATGAGACCATTCAGTTTTACAATGAACCTGATTTGTTCATTATGGATGATGAAACCAAGGATAAGGTCTTTGAGGCTGTCATCAATCTCCATGTTTTTGATGATGCAAAGTCTGCAAACGGTGTTGCGCGTGTGCTTGTGTTGTACGCTAGAGACACAAAATATGCCGAGAAGATTGCAACGTCTACTGTTCTCCGGGATCTACTCAAGCTCACAGGCACTAACATTAAAGAGAAAGTCATTGCCGAATCGTTAAAGACAAGTGCCGTGTTGATCTTCCGCTACTGTTTTGAAACCACTCAGGTTTTGGAGAATTATATGACCTCTGATGTTACCAACTTGTTCAACGGATCAGTCAGACACGTGAGAGACCTTCAGAGCTGTTTGAAAGAGAACGCATCGCTTGTGTTCCGTGATAGCAAAGTGTTCACAGATGTTCTTTCCAAGAATATCCTTCTCGATGGTTACGGTGGCGGCGACTTCTTCATAAACAAAATTCCAATTAGACCAAAGAAAAAGGACGAGTCTTCTCAAGACGTCGAAATGAGTGAGTCACAGGAAACTGCTAAACCATGGCAATCCTTGTCAATTATGAACCAGCTTTTATCCGAGTTGATGTCTGTTGTTAAAACTGATTGGTTGTCGGACCCTCCTTCAGCTGAGCCAAAGGACGACAATAAGGATGCTCCAATCAACTTGTTTGCTAACGAAAAGTTTTCGTATGCGTGCTACCTTCTCCAAACAATCACGGAATTATTGGGTTCCTACAAGCAAGCGAAGTTGGAATTTTTGACATTCTCAAAGAAGGCTCAAGACGAAATCAAACCAAAGCCTACTGCCTTGAACTTCTTTATCCACCAATTGGTTCCTACTCGCCTGTTGGAACTTAGTTCGGGTGCTGAGTTTGAAAGACGCTGTGCTATTTCTTCAATCGCCAAAATGGCGCTCTTGAGTTTGGTATCGTCGCCGATGTCTGCCACTGCCGAAGATCCAGCTCACGACAAGAAGGAGGATATTGATTTGGCACTTATCAGAAGATTCGTCGTTGACTTGTTGATGAAGGTTCTAAAAGATACTGCCCAATTGAAAGTGCTGGGATTAGCTAGATACGGAAAATTGCTAGACTTGTTTGAGTTGAGCGGATTGTTAATTTCAACAAAGTTTAGAGACGCAATTGGTCCGTTGTTGAACAAGAAGGCTACCCAATATGATCAGTACTTGATGACAAAGATATACATTGAGAAGCAAGTTCCAAACCTTTTGACGACATTGATTGCAGAATTGGATTTGAACTTCCCACAGGTTGACAAGGTTGTTAAAGCTGCTTTGAAGCCAATCACATTCTTGGGCAAGAACAAAGTGGACTACCAAGAATTGTTCTTGAAGGATGGCAACCAAGCTGATAACAATGATGATGACGACATTTTACCAGAAGGTGTCGACTATCATGAAGAAACACCCGACTTGTTCCGCAACTCGACTTTGGGCATGTATGACATCAACAGCGAGGACGAAGACGAGTTTTACGACGCTGAAGACCCAGTTGAACGTATTATCTCGGAAGCAGAATTATCTGAATCGAGTGATGGTGAAGACTCCTCAGAGCTCTCAGCAATTGATTCTGATTTGGACGTTGAGGACATAGAGATGGAAGTTGAACTTGATGGAGATGGAGACTTGGAGGACATTGATGGCGACGATGATGATCATCCACACGTGCACGAGCAGGATGACGACGAAGGTGAAAATGAAGACATCGAAGAGGTTTCTGATCTTGGTGACATTGAAATCATTGATGACTTGGATTTGGGTTCTCAAAGCGATGTCGAAGATGAGGAGCTCTCGTCTTGGGATGAAGGAGAAGAGGAAGAAGAAGATGGTGAAGCTAGCGAGTATGACGAAGATGAATTGGATGGGTGGATAGAACAATTCGACGATGGTGAAGAATCCACTGAGGACCCTCAGGAGCGTGCAAGACCAGGTGACCGATTTGTTGCTATGGAGAGCACCGAAGACGGCGGTATTAGACTGAGATTCTTTGTGGATGGAGCAAACATTGACGACGAAGACGAATCTGACGTTGATTTGAGTGATTCTGAATCCAGACTGGACTTTGAATTTAGAATGGTCACTCCGACTTCTGGCGCAAGAAGAATCATTGATCAAGCGGGATTCACCCAATTGGAGAGAACTTCGCCTGCTTTGAGTTTATTGCTCGATGGGTTGTTCCGCGAGGGCAACTTTAGAGGATCTTTAGATGAACCCGGCAATGCTACAATTGGCCGTTTGTTTGAGAATATGATGCAATTGGGCCGTGCTCCTAAGCATGCCGAACAGAGTCACAAGTTCCACATTAAGTCCACCAAAGAGCGTTGGGTTGATGCCTTGAAGATGTTCTACTCCAAGGATAAAGACGTCATGTGTCTCAAGTTGGTTCCTGCCATTGTCAACAGAATCGAGGATGAGAGTGTGGCAATTTTCAAGAAGAAGCAAGAAGAACAGGAAAAGATCAGGAAAGAACGTGAAGAGAAGAGACGTAAGCAGCTAGAAGAGGAAGAAAGAAAGCGTGCCGAGGAGGCTAGACAACGTGAAGAAAATGCTGCTAACGCCCCTGAAAGAGAGCCTGTGATGGTTAGAATTGGTGACCGTGATGTTGATATTAGTGGCACGGATATCGATCCTGATTATATTGAAGCATTGCCTGAAGATATGAGAGAAGAGGTGCTTGCACTGTACGTTCGTGAAAGAAGAGCCAATGCCACTTTTACAGACAACAACGCCCGTGAGATTGATCCTGACTTTTTGGATGCCTTGCCTGATAACATTAGAGAAGAGATTCTCCAACAAGAATCCATGGCTAGAAGATATGCTGAATTAGAAGCATCTCAAGGCGACTTTGATCTTGAAGATGCTGATGCAGATGTGCAATTTGATGTTGATGACGAACATGTCTCGGATTCTAGACGTAGCAGCGCCACAACTACATTGAGATCTCAGAAGAAACCGAGTGGAAGAATATTCTTCACTCCGTTGTCAGACAAACAAGGTATTGCTGCGTTGATAAGACTCTTGTTTTCACCTTTGACGATTGGACAAAGAGAACACATTTACCACGCCTTGCAATACATGTGTAACAACAAACAAAGCAGGATTGAAATTATGAGTTTGATGATTGCCATTTTGCATGATTGTTTCATAATGAAAAGACCAGTTCAGAAAGTTTACACTCAAGTTTGCAGCCGAGCAAGTGGCAGCAAGGATGGCAAGAGGCAATATAAATTGCCTGTTGGTGCTACACAGATATCTGTTGGAATCCAAATTGTTGAGGCCGTTGACTACTTGTTGGAAAGAAATAACCATTTGAGATACTTTTTGTTGACTGAACATGAGAACATGTTTATTTTCAAGAAGGAGAAGAAGAATATTGCCAAGGAGAACAAGTTCCCAATCAACTACATTTTGAGAATCCTTGAGAGCAAGTTAGTCACTGACGATCAAACCCTTTTGGACATTTTGGCAAGGGTGTTGCAAGTCGCCAGTAGAGCATTGCACGTATTGAAGCATCAAAGGGACCATCAGGATGAGGATGATAAACCATTTGCTCCACCTCCTCCAGTTATCCCTGATGAAAACTACAAGCAAATCATCAAGATCTTGACAGGTAACGACTGTTCCAACACCACTTTTAGAAGAACAATCAGTGCTATGCAAAACTTTTCTGTTTTGAAGAATGCTCAAAGGGTCTTTTCGTTGGAGTTATCTGAGAAAGCTAGTGAATTGGGCCAGAAACTTATTGTCGATTTGAATAATCTCACTAAAGAATTGATTGAAGGTGGTGGTTCGGAGAGCAAATCGTTTTCCAAGTTCAGCGCTCATTCTTCGGACCAAGCCAAGTTGTTGCGTATTTTGACTGCATTGGACTATATGTTTGAAACCAATGAAAAGAACAAGGAGAAGAGCCAAGATGACGAAATTGAAGAGTTGACTGGGTTGTACAAGAAACTTGCATTGGGAAGTCTTTGGGATGCTTTGAGTGAATGCTTGAGAGTTTTGGAAGAAAAACCACACTTGCACAATATTGCTAATGCCTTGCTCCCACTTATTGAAGCGTTGATGGTGGTTTGTAAACACAGTAAAGTCAGAGAGTTGCCAATTAAAGAATGCTTGAAGTATGAAGCCAAGAAGATTGATTTCACAAAAGAGCCAATTGAATCTTTATTCTTTTCATTTACTGATGAACACAAGAAGATTCTCAATCAAATGGTGAGAAGCAACCCCAACTTGATGAGTGGTCCATTTGGCATGTTAGTGCGGAACCCACGTGTGTTGGAGTTTGACAACAAGAAGAACTACTTTGATAGAAAATTGCACCAGGATAAGAAGGAGAACCGCAAGTTGTTGGTTAGTGTTCGTCGTGACCAAGTGTTCTTGGACTCTTATAGAGCATTGTTTTTCAAGCCAAAGGATGAATTTAGAAACTCCAAGTTAGAGATCAATTTCAAGGGCGAACAAGGTATCGATGCCGGTGGTGTCACTAGAGAATGGTACCAAGTGTTGAGTCGTCAAATGTTTAATCCTGACTATGCATTATTTACCCCTGTTGCTTCCGATTCCACTACTTTCCATCCAAACAGAACTTCATACATCAACCCAGAGCATTTGTCGTTCTTCAAATTTATTGGACGTATCATTGGTAAGGCTATTTTCGATAACTGCTTCTTGGACTGTCACTTTTCTCGTGCTGTTTACAAGAGAATTTTGGGCAAACAGCAATCTTTGAAAGACATGGAAACCTTGGATTTGGAATACTTTAAATCGTTGATGTGGATGTTGGAGAATGATATTACTGATGTCATTACTGAAGATTTCTCCGTTGAAACTGACGATTATGGTGAACACAAAGTTATTGACTTGATTCCAAATGGTCGCAACATTCCGGTGACTGAAGAAAACAAGCAAGAGTATGTCCAGAAAGTTGTGGAGTACAGATTGCAGACTTCGGTTGAAGAGCAAATGGAAAACTTTTTGATGGGATTCCACGAGATTATTCCAAAGGATTTGGTTGCCATTTTTGATGAGAAGGAATTGGAATTGTTGATTTCTGGGTTACCAGATATTGACGTTCTGGATTGGCAAAACAACACGTCCTACAATAACTATTCCCCACTGTCGTTGCAAATCCAATGGTTCTGGAGAGCCGTTAAGTCGTTCGATAATGAAGAGAGAGCAAGATTGTTGCAGTTTGCTACCGGTACATCTAAGGTCCCATTGAATGGTTTCAAAGAGTTGAGTGGTGCAAGTGGAACGTGCAAGTTTAGCATCCATCGTGACTATGGTTCGTCAGATAGATTACCGTCGTCGCACACTTGTTTCAACCAGATTGACTTGCCAAGCTATGAGACATACGAAACATTAAGAGGCTCGTTGTTAATGGCCATCACTGAAGGTCATGAAGGTTTTGGATTAGCATAAGTATTTGTGTTTTTGTTGTTGTTTTTTTTTTGTTCATTCTTAATTGTATAATAATTTGTTATAGGAATATATTTCTATCATGCATGTATAAAACATAATCTATGTAGCTGCCTCGGCAATCTTTTCTATATCCTCAACGTCAACCAAATATTTCACCAACTCATAATTCTTAGCATTGATGGCTTGGTTCTCGTCGTCCCAAAAGTTACACAACTTGATATACTCCTCGGGGGCAATCGTCAATCTGCCAACCTTGAACACGTACTTTGTGATAGCAATGGCCGTGACTTTGTTATCGTCAGTGACAAACTTGGACATGACAAACAACCATTTCTTATCCCAGGCCAAAACTCTAGAACTTATCTTGAATTTCTGGAATAGCTTCAATTCACGCTTGAATTGGCACTGGACAGTGGCAACAGGGACATAAGGGATGTTTGACAAGGAGTGTTTCTTCTTGCCCTTGCCATGTCCGTTATCATAGCTCCACCACCAATAAGTCTGGAACAATCTCGTCAACAATTTCGTTCTCGCAATGTCCAAGTCCAAGAAATACGTCGAGTTCAGCTTGTGCATATACACATCGAGCTCCAATGGCGTGACGTACGAGTCCAACGTGATCCACGTGAACAAGTCCTTGGGCGAGTTGTACCCAAATGAGTTCCTCTTGGTTCTGAGATAGTAGGACCTGAGGGCGAAGAACCCCCGGATCGCGTGGTAGTAGAAACGGACCACGTAGGCCAAAGGTAAGGTCTTGTGCGTGGATATAAGGAACGCAAGGATGAGGTACTTGAGGGTCTTTGCAAACATGTTGTCCTAGGAAAGAAGAAGAAGAAGCAAGGGGAGTATGTGGGAAAAAGAAAAATAATTCTGAAAAATTCTTTATCATGTGGGCCCTCAAAACGGTGCGGGACAAGAAATCAGCGGGACGGCAGGCAAAAAAAAGGGGGGACCGGATATATAGTCTTGACGGATTTAATAGATCAAGCATTGTCGTTCCAGTACCAAAAAAAAGAAAATGTTGAGATGGGATGAGGTGGTTGGGTGATGAACCTGGTTGGATAAGGGGGACTTGGGTGGGAGGTGAGTAGATATGGAAGAATTGCGAGGTGGGGTGAATATGGAGCAGCATAATGTCCTATCCAGGAACTACGAAGGAACTGGAGGATATTGTCATACTAATGAGCATTACACTATTTTTACAATTGTTATATACTAGTGCGACACAATTATCCGGTCACGTTGTTAGGCATGCCTCACTTTAACGCGCCTAAAACTTGTGTCCATTTGGTATGAAGAGAAAGTAAAAACAGTGTACTGACTTCAGCAACCTATCATCATGTGATTAACGGGGGAAGTCTCGTGATACGAAATTTTACTGCAAATTGGTTGCCAACTCTCAGTAAAAAAAGGCAATCTCGTCAGAAGCTTTTTTTGCACCTACACGCCAACCACCATCAATTGTAGTACTGTATTGATTACTGATGGTTTGCCATTGCCTTGCTAGATGACACTCCCACATCTCCTACAATGCTATTGTAGTAAACCAGTGCACCTTGAATCTACTTGGTGACTTGAAAATAACAACTCTCCCAAATTTAGCAACTTCCAAAACAAAGAAGCCACTGGAATTTTATCAGCAACGATAAGAAACACATCTATCGCAGATTAAGAGTGGCGTTTACGATCAAACTTTTAGATAATTCCAAGTAGCATGATGTTTTGTGTGTGTTTATTGTCGAGCAACACGTTACACGTTAACACGTAACACGTCTTGCGAATACACAAGAATAATAACGAGCCCAAAGTCAAATAACATGACCCATAACCGATGACGCAAATGAACATCGATAATATATAGGAGAAAGCTTAGGGCTAAAGAAAATAGACATTGGCTGAGAGTAGCAATCCCCCAAACCGGAAATGCTTGCGTTGTATTTGTTTTGGAAATGTCCGAATCAGGGAGGGCAATAATTTGACCGCTACACGTCTATCATTAATAAGCAGATGAGATATTGTTACATGAAACGTAAACAACGCACGCGCGCGACACAATAAAAAATTTTCGTTCTTTGTCTATTCTTAACGTGTCGCGTCGTGGGCTATAAATTAGAACCAATTCTCTCGTCCTTCTTGACCCCCCTCCATCGTTAATCCTTTTTTTGTTTCTTTCTTCTTTTCTTTGACTTCCTCGTCTTCAACAAGTATCAACCCAACCATGTACGTTTACAAAAGAGATGGCCGCAAAGAGCCAGTCCGTTTTGACAAAATCACCGCCAGAGTGCAAAGATTGTGCTACGGTTTAGACCCAAACCACGTCGAGCCAGTTGCTATTACCCAAAAAGTCATCTCCGGTGTTTACCAAGGTGTCACCACCATTGAGTTGGATAACTTGGCTGCTGAAATCGCTGCTACCATGACCACCGTGCACCCAGATTACGCGGTGTTGGCAGCCAGAATTGCTGTCTCAAACTTGCACAAACAAACCACCAAGCAATACTCCAAAGTCTCCAAGGCTTTGTACGAATACATCAACCCAAAGACCAACTTGCACTCTCCTATGATCTCCAAGGAAACCTACGACATTATCATGGAACACGAAGATGAATTGAACTCCGCCATTGTCTACGACAGAGATTTCAACTACAACTACTTTGGTTTCAAGACCATGGAAAGATCCTACTTGTTGCGTATCAACGGTAAGGTTGCTGAAAGACCACAACACTTGATCATGAGAGTTGCTATTGGTATCCACGGTAAGGATATCCCAAGAGTGATTGAAACTTACAACTTGATGTCCCAAAGATACTTCACCCACGGTTCCCCATGTTTGTTCAACGCCGGTACCCCAAGACCACAAATGTCTTCTTGTTTCTTGCTTGCCATGAAGGAAGACTCCATTGAAGGTATTTATGATACCTTGAGATCCTGTGCTTTGATCTCCAAGAGTGCAGGTGGTATTGGTTTACACATCCACAACATTCGTGCCACTGGTGCTTACATTGCTGGTACCAACGGTACTTCCAACGGTATCATTCCTATGGTCCGAGTCTTCAACAACACTGCTCGTTACGTTGACCAAGGTGGTAACAAGAGACCAGGTGCCTTTGCCTTATACTTGGAACCATGGCACAGTGATATCTTTGATTTTATTGATATCAGAAAGAACCACGGTAAGGAAGAAATCAGAGCTAGAGACTTGTTCCCAGCCTTGTGGATTCCAGATTTGTTCATGAAGAGAGTTGAACAGAACGGTGACTGGACTTTGTTCTCTCCAAACGAAGCTCCAGGTTTGTCTGATGTCTACGGTGACGAGTTTGAAGAGTTATACACCAGATACGAAAAGGAAAACCGTGGTAGACAAACCATCAAGGCCCAAAAGTTGTGGTACGCTATCTTGAGTGCTCAAACTGAAACCGGTACCCCATTCATGTTGTACAAGGATGCTTGTAACCAAAAGACTAACCAAAAGAACTTGGGTATCATCAAGTCCTCCAACTTGTGTTGTGAAATTGTTGAGTACTCTGCTCCAGATGAAGTTGCTGTTTGTAACTTGGCTTCCATTGCCTTGCCATCTTTTGTTGAAAGCGACGAAACCTCCACCTGGTACAACTTTGACAAATTGCACGAAGTCACCAAGGTTGTCACTCGTAACTTGAACAGAGTCATTGACCGTAACTACTACCCAGTTCCAGAAGCTGAAAAATCCAACATGAGACACAGACCAATTGCCTTGGGTGTCCAAGGTTTAGCTGATGCCTTTATGATCTTGAGATTGCCATTTGACTCTCAAGAAGCCAGAGAATTGAACATCCAGATTTTCGAAACCATCTACCACGCTGCCGTCGAAGCTTCTGCTGAGTTGGCTCAAGAAGAAGGTACCTACGAAACCTACGAGGGTTCCCCAGCTTCCCAAGGTTTGTTGCAATACGACTTGTGGAACAGAAAGCCAACTGAATTGTGGGACTGGGATACATTGAAACAAAAGGTTGCCAAGCACGGTTTGAGAAACTCCTTGTTGGTTGCCCCAATGCCGACTGCTTCTACTTCCCAGATCTTGGGTAACAACGAATGTTTCGAACCATACACCTCCAACATTTACTCCAGAAGAGTCTTAGCCGGTGAGTTCCAAATTGTCAACCCATACTTGTTGAAGGACTTGGTTGACTTGGGTATCTGGAACGATGCTATGAAGAGTAACATTATCTCCAACAATGGTTCTATCCAAGGTTTGCCAAACATCCCAGAAGAACTCAAAGCTTTGTACAAGACTGTTTGGGAAATTTCTCAGAAGCATATCATTGACATGGCCGCTGACAGATCTGCCTTCATTGACCAGTCCCAATCTTTGAACATCCACATCAAGGAACCAACCATGGGTAAGTTGACCAGTATGCACTTTTACGGTTGGAAGAAGGGTTTGAAGACTGGTATGTACTACTTGAGAACCCAGGCTGCTTCTGCTGCTATTCAATTTACCATTGACAAATTGGTTGCTGAAACTGCTGGTCAAACTGTTGCCAACTTGGACAAATTGCACGTCAAGAAGTACATCAACAAGGGCAGAGTCGGCGAAGAAAACACCAGTGATGTCTCCTTGTTGTCCAAATCTCCATCTACCGAGCCAACTTCTTTGGAGAACTCCGTTGCCGACTTGAAGATCACCGACAACAACAACAACAAGCCAGAAACTGACGACGACAACAAGCCAGTTGACAACAGAACCGCAGAAGAAATCGAGAATGATATCTACAGCGCAAAGGTTGTTGCTTGTGCCATTGACAATCCAGAATCATGTACCATGTGTTCTGGTTAAGAATACGATTGGTTTTGTTTTTTGGGGTTTTTTGGGTTTTTCTTTGTCTTTAGAAAACAAGATAGATTCATTCAGTTCGGTTTTTTGCTTTTTGATAACGTTACAGTTGAGTTATGCATTGTATATTAGATTTTTTTGATTACAGTTTTTGTATAGTAATAATATTTTAATATTTTTGATGATATGAGCTTATTACATGGCTGGAGAAATCAGAGTCGCATGTTGGAGTCGGGGTCGGGCGCGGAGATCGAAGATATCGGCGATCTCGTCGTACGAAACCAGCACGTAAAACCAATGGGACGGTGGAGATACAAAAGAAGCCACCGAGAGCATCCGAGCAGTTCCAACAAAGAAACCTTGTTCGGTATATTGTGCTGACTGTTGATATCTGAGCTGCAGTAGTCGTATGCATGGTAAATCTGTGTCAAGTCAAACCAATTAAGGCTCTGGTGGGGATGAAGTCGTGTGTTTGCGCCCACAGCCTTGTTGCCTGAGCTTAAAAGAAAAAAGAAATGTATTATACGGTAACTGACAACCTCTACTTGAATATAATAGCAGATTATTCCACTGATAACACAGGGCTAAAGAAAAAATACTTTAATAAAAACTTACAACCAACCTTCCCCTTTCCCCCCCTTCTTATGAAACCACCCTCATCTTCCAATGGCAACCAATCCACTTCCAATACTAAATCACTTTTAGAATCGGACATCGAGAATATTGAACTCCAACCATTAGATACTTCCAAACTTCACACTTCAGCCAGTGACAGTAGCAGTAACAGCAACACCACTATGTCAGACACCCTTTTATCAAACAATAGCGCCTTTGATGACGAGACAGAAACAGGCAGCACAAATTCTGCAACCACTACAACCAACGATAACAACATCCGAATAGTGGACGACGACACCACCAATTTCTACTTCCAGCAAGACAACTCATTCAAGTCACGATTCAAGCGCTTCTTTTATTTATTATGGCACGGTCCTTTGGATCCCAGAGATGATCCAGCTCCGAGAATCTCATTCTTGGAGTTCTTTGAGGTTCTCCCAGATAAGTTTAGGGCCAGGGTGCCCTTGCCTTATAGACGAGCTTTGCTAGTCACTTATTTGTTATTCTGGTTTGGGTTGTGCTACAATATCCTTGTGCCTTATTTGACGATCCCTCCTTATTTGTCAAATGACCCATCCACCCACATTTACACATTGTCATGCGGACCACTGCAACAATTCTGGAAGGGAAAGAACGGCGCGTGTGGCTTCAATGGCAGCTTGTGTCCTGAAGTGACCAAATCAACCGATGAGGCACACCCCGAATCGGATATTTTTATTCGATGCCCAGCTTTGTGTGACAGATCGAGCTGGACGTATTCGCTAATACCAATCGGTGACCAAAGAATTAAGTATAGAGGTTACTTTGTCGGTGGTGGTAGCAAAGTAGACGACAAGTTGGATGACAATCAAATCACTAATCCGTACCGTGGTGATAGCTACCCATGTGGTGCTGGTGTCCACGCTGGTGTCATATCTCCATTCTGGGGTGGCTGTGCCAGAATATCTTACAACAGCAAGGACAGAGCATATTTCAAGTCTGCTAAGGGCCAGTACGGAGTCAGTGATTCGATTGAGTTCTTGTCGTTCTTCAAGTTTTCCTACTTTTTCAAGAACCTCAGGCTGCCAGATCAGAGTTCTTTCAATCATTGCTATGATCCAAGATTGGTGATATTGGTGATGAATATCATCCTTGGACTCCCAGTTGTGTATCTTGGTAGTGGCGCCGTTGCATATTGGACAATTAGTATTTGCGGTTTCTGGACCATATGCTTGGCCACAGATCCACCAGTGGATGTTGACCCCAACAGAACAACCGACTTTGCCCATTTGTTGTCTGTTGCTTTGGAGAGATTCTTGCCATCGTGCTGTATTTTGTACGTTTTATGGCATGTGTCTGCCAAACGCACCCTTTCCCAACCCGTCAACGTCGATGGATCCAACATGAAAATTTCGTACTTGAGCCGAGTGTTTTTGTGGTACCCAATGTTTTGGTTGGGCGTTTTAAACAACATGACTTTTGATAGATTACCAGTGGACAGATTGACTATTTCTGATTTGAAAGAACAGTCAGGTGCGTTGCTTGCCGTGGGATCGATTGTCCTCACCATCACCACGTGTGCATTCATTCAAGCTTATAAGCTATGGTTGTCTGGCCGCTTCAGGAAATACTTGTTTGTCTATTCCATGTTTGTTTTAGGGTTGGTATTGTTGTCCCAGTTGCCAAATTTGACTTTGAGGGTGCATCACTACATTTTGGCCATGCTTTTGATCCCTGGATGTGCAACCAGAGGACGGACAGCCTTGTTGTTCCAAGGAATCTTACTCGGGCTTTTCCTCTCAGGGGCTGCAAGATGGGGATTAGCTGCCATCGCAGAAACAGCAGAGTCTTTACGGAGAGATGACCCTAAGGGCAATATAATCCCACCACTTTTGACGGGATACAACAATGAAACTGGCGTATTGGAGTGGATGAACTTTTCCGCTGACGTCAAGTTAACCAAGTTTACGACCATGTTGTATGAGAAGTACAGTTCCATTTCAATCTTGGTGAATGACATTGAGCAATATGTTGGTGACAAGGTCGAATCGGTGAATCTCAGAGAGCTTTTCACTACTTCTGCCGACTTGAAGAAGGAGATCGAAGAAGCTTTGGCAAACGGAATCAAAGACGAAAACGGTGATATCCTGATCTATTTGAGAATTGGAAGGAAAGTTCCAAATACCAACTACTATAGTGATTTCTCTAACGCCGCTGTTCTCAAGTATCCATCTGGTGAGTTGACTTTACCATTACCTGGTATGACCTAAAGCAGAAAACCATATGCGGCTATTACTAAATATGTTATGTGTACTGTATTTTTTTACTTATAGATCTGAATTGATTGCGATTTTGCACTTTCATATGTTCCAAAACGATCGGCTCGGCTGGCCACCTAAAGATAAACTTTTTCTTTTTAGCCACCAATACCAAGCAACCAACCACATCCATGTCTTCGAGTATCTTGTCCCAGCAGACAGTGACACTGAGCACTCTAGCAATCAAATGGTTCTATGCCGTAGATATTCCCAATTCACGACCATCTTACTACAACTATGTGAAAACCAAGGAACCCCAGAAATTCATACCGTTTTCCGACTACGATTCATTCAACCTCGAGAACACGTTCCAGAAATCCCCGGATTCCAAGATCCCCGTCAGCGAAGACAAACTCTTTGAGGCTGACTTGTCGTGCATGGAGATGTATCCGATATTCTGGGAGGGCCCACGGTACGAGATCAGACGGGGCCTATGGTTCAAAGACAAGGTCCCATTGCCCACGCACGAGTCGATCGAAATAGATCGCGGGTATGATGAGATTAAGCCGTACTTGTTCAATCAGCGTGCTCCTGAGAGTGAAGTCACAAGTGAGCAGTTGCGTGCGGATGATGGGGCCGAGGAGGAGGAGGATACGAGTATAGTTGATACGAAGCTGCTGAATGATATGTACCTGTTGGAAGGCGGCAGGGTTGTGTTGTATTTTAACGATAGAGATGCGTTTATTGTGCCTGCTTCGTACCTGGGGAAGTTTCATATGGACGTGGTGAGGAAGATTGGGTCGAATTCGTACCTTGGGATATTGAGGATATCGAGAGGGTATAAAACGGAGGAGCCAGAGACCGAAGACAAAGAGGAGGACGATAAGAAGCCGGAGAAGGTGAAGGAGACACCTAAGGACACGCAGGATGATCATGATACCGACGAGTGCATGGAGCATGATTTTAATTTGGAGACGTCACAAGAAGAAGCAAATAGAGAAATCGACCATTTGGTTTTTTGCGTTCACGGTATTGGCCAGATTATGGGCAATAAGAATGACGCGTATACTTTCTCCCACAGTGTTAATCTATTGAGAAAGACCATTAAGAAGGTATTTACCAATAATCCAGAGTATCAGAAATTAGTTGGAGGGAATAACGACTCAACAAACACGAAAATTCAAGTGTTGCCAATATCATGGAGACACAAAGTTACATTCAACCCGACAAGAGCGAAAAGTGAAGCACTGGAGAGCCGTCTACCTACTTTGTCACAGATTAACGTCGATGGGATTACTTACATCCGAGAGATCTTGGGTGATGTCGGGTGTGATATTTTGTTGTACTACGAGAAGGAGTACTTGTTGCAAATGTTGACAGCCGTCACATCTGAACTCAACCGAGTTTATCAGTTATACAAAGAAAGAAACCCCAAGTTTAACGGTAAAGTTCACATTTTGGGACACTCGTTAGGGTCTGCTATTTCATTCGACATTTTGTGTGGTCAAAGTGGAACTTTCGGGCAAGGAGAGATTGATCTTGACAAGACATTAGCGTTTGATGTGGACAAGTTGTTTCTTGTTGGATCTCCCGTTGGTATATTTAAGCTAATTGAACGTAAGAACATCGTCGGTCGTTCCATTGCTAGCTCCACGACACAACCTGCGAACGAATACGTCTCACCTAGATGCAACAACGTTTACAATCTTTATCATCCATGCGACCCTATAGCTTATCGAATGGAACCACTCGTGAATCCAAAATTTGGAGACTTCAAAGCTGCGTACGTTCCATTCGAAAGCAAAGTGGGGTTCAACAGCCGGTTCGAGATGGTTTCCAAGTTCACAAATATGATATCCACCAAACTTTGGGAGACGTCGAAGCAGGTTAAGAAAAAGGGCGACGGCGATGATGTAGAAGTTGAAGGGTCGCCAATTTTCAAGAAGCGGGATTTGAATGGTAATCAGTTGAAGCAGTTGACGTCATTGAACTTGAAAGGAAGAGTCGACTATAGCTTGCCCATGGGCATGTTTGACATATCGTTGGTTTCTGCGCTTGCGGCGCATATTGGGTATTTTGAGGATCAGAACACCGTTGGGTTTCTCATTAGAGAGTTGTTGGCAAAGAGGGATAAAGCTGTAGAATCTAAAGTTGTATCGATATACTAGTTAAATATATGAGATAGAAGGAGGAGTGGATTGAAATCCGGTCTGGCACGTGAGAAGTTTGATTTCCGAGCTACCAAAAAAAGGCGACGTGCATGAAAAATGAACGCATTCCTAACTTTTCTTTTCCCATCTGCAAAAACCCAAACGGTGTCGCGTCCTGAGACGAGACCCACTTTGGAAAAAAATTTCGTTTAGCTTACGGGTCCACACCAGATTTCTTTGCAAACCTATCCACAGCTACAATGGCTCAATTGACGGACGTGCCGCCCAATGTGCTCCAAAGCATATTCAATTACGTCCCCAATGGGTTATTACTTGAGTTGCTTGATATCCCAGCAATCAGCGACCCAGTTGCCGGCGCGTCGTATTCCCGCGTTTATGTCGACAAGCACTTAGAGTTGGGAGCATCAACAAGCTATGTGGCAAAATCGGCAAAAAGCGACATGGCGACAATGACATCCCGGTTGTCAGGTATGTGTCGGACGTGATCAGATTGCAGGAGAGGTACCCGCTGGTGAGACCTCGAACGCGGATATTCGACGATCCCTTTGCTGCACTTGAAGATTCTAGGAGATATCATCAGGTGCTAACCAACGCTGAGGTTGCATTACTGTTCAATGGAAAGTCAAATACCTTCTGTATGGAGTATGCGGCATTCCCTTTCCCAGTAACATCCCTTGTGAACTTTAATTTGAAAGCGTTGGATGAAAGGACCGTTCATACCCTAGGCAAGTACGTCAAGTCGTTGAATGGAGGGGTGCTGCCAACATGGACAAAGCTAGCCTGGTTTCCAAATTTGAGTTCTCTCCAGATTGATACAGCTCGGTCGCCTTCCAAGACAATTGAAGAAATTGACTGTCAATTTGGGGTTCCAGAAGAAGGACTACCGCAGGGAACGTAAAAACTACGGCATACCGATTGTATTCAAGTTACCAAGTGGCTTAACTGAGTGGAATATGAACTTTGAACCTGATTATGCTTTGGACGCTAACTTCGTCGTGGACATCAGGCATGTTACCCAGCTCCAAAAGTTACCAATCACAACCACCCTCGAGCATGGTACAAAGAATGCTACCTGTGCCTGGAAGCTTCCTTCAAGCTTGAAATGGTTGAGCTATATCTCTTACCACTCTATGTATGAGCCACTCAAGACTATGTGTCCCCAATTGACTTTCTTGAACGCGAAGAAGGACGATGGTATGAATTGGATGGACTATTTACCGGAGGTGTTACCTGCTGGTTTATACGAGTTGAAAACCTCCGCCGAAGGGATGAAAGATTACTCCGGTTATTCTTACGGTAAAGAATCTGATGAGAATCCAGCAAAGAGGCAGAAAGCCGAACGCAAGCTGGATTTGCCCACCAGTTTGAAAAAGTACCCTTGACGGTGAGTTGTGTTATGAATATTCCCCCAAAGTGATAATCCCCCTCCCTGTGGGTTTGACAAGCTTAACGCTTTTGGAAGATGCGTGTATTGATTTCGATGCTTTACAGTCGCTTACGAGCCTTACTGACCTCACCATTGCAAATTATGCCGGGATAGGCGTGTTTACCTTCAAGCTTCCCGAGTCATTACGATCCTTGGAGTTCACGAGGTGTCGAATCAGCGAGTTCCGTGTTGATGCTCCAAATCTTGTCAACCTAGCAATCCATGGAAACTTTTTTGGAGTTGTCACAGACGCTTAACTTGTGGTACCACCAAGTGTCAAGGAGTTGTCGCTCGATAGCAACAGCATAGTGGAACTTGCTGTTCGTTTACCAGAGAACTTGGAAACGTTGGATCTTGCTTCCAATAGCTTCAAACGTGTTAAAGGGTTACCAGTGGGGTTGAAGCACCTTGACTTATCCAAAAACCAACTAGGTTCCAAGGCTGAAGGTTCCCACTTTCCTCGAGACTTGGAGATGCTCAACTTGTATGACAATAAAATCAGCGAATAGTGGCTATCAAGGCTGAATATCCTGGAGATAACCAAGCTAAAGGACTTGTGTTTGGCCTGTGCTAACATTGCTACCTTGGATTTGAACGATTTGCCTCTTTCCTTGGTCTCAGTATACATACAGAGTCTTCCCAACAGGAGCAGTCCCCTCACCTCGATTGTTGGCGAGTTCAGCAGCTTTGTGAACCTCCGGGAGTTAGATATATTTTTTACTCCATTAGCAGAGCACATTATAAAGTCAAGGAGTGATGTTACCAAGATACTTGGGAATAGAGTTAGCTACGTCCGCGTCAGATGAGCGGGATTGAACAAGTGATTTTTGCAAATATTTCCCTTCGTCTTTGTCATTCGATTGACCATCAATATAGAAATTTAGTAGGATCAAGAGAATTTCAGTACGCCCCGGTGCGAGTTGCTATTGCCCATCCTTGTAGCCTCGCATGTCTACACAATCACCAGTTCTCCTACTTGGGGGGCCATTGACGTCACGCGTAGATAGAAGCTACGATCTTCATAACCTCTAAATATCTCGTCTAACAACCGGTCCTGCGATGTTTTATGGTTGCTATGTATTGGGGGGAAACCGGCGTTCCGGCTCTCCAGAGGCAGCAAGTTAGCAACCATTTCGCGGAAGACCGAGCGATATCAAGAGAGAGAAAAGAAAGAATGAGGAACCGAAAGTTGATCCGCGTCCCTCGTCTGGATCGATATAAAAAGAAACCACAAAATCAGAAATCCCAGAAATCTCAGAAATCCCACTATCACATCCCAATGTCCATTGTTGTGAAAACAGAGCGAAAAAGAAAAAAAACCTAAATGTCCCATCACTATTACTATAAACCTCATTATTCTAGAAATTACAGACGTGCCATGCCCTCGCCTACCTCGACACATAACTTCCTCGACAAGCGTCACAGCATAACGTTCACCTTAGCGTGGTCGACGTTCTTCGTCTGCTTATCAGCACTACTGTTTGGCTACCACCTCGCTGAGTTGAACGCTCCAGGTGACGTTCTTTCTTGTACGTTCAAGAAACCGGGCCCGTTGCCAAGCTATAAAGACAGTGTTTGGTCGCACTTGCATTTGCGTCAATGCATACAGATGCCTGATTATGGAGTGGCTTTGGTGACTGCTATGTTCACCATAGGAGGGCTCTTGGCTTCCATTGTGCTAGGATTCACGTCTGTCTCTTCGGATTACGGCAGGAAACAACTATGCACGGTTTCTGCATTTTTCTACCTTGTTGGGTCCTTCGTGATGAGCTTCAGTCAGAGCAACTGGCAGATCAATTTGGGAAGGTTCTTGAGTGGTCTTGGTGCGGGGAGTTCCTTGATCATGTCACCGATCTTGATCAACGAGTTGGCTCCACATAACCATAGGGGCTTGTTGGGGTCATTGATGCAGTTCGCTGTGTCCTTGGGGATATTGCTTGCCCAAGTGGTTTCCTACTTCTATTCCAATGACCAACAGTGGAGAATGATATTTGTTGTTGCTGGCTGCCTAGGCTCGATTCAGTTCTTGGGGTTGTTCACAGTCCCGGAATCTCCCAAGTGGTTGATCATGAAGTATGGAGACGTCCAGCATGCTACGACAATATTGGAAAGTTTACGGACTGATCACTCCACGGTAGAGTTTGAAATCCAACACTGGAAACACCTTTTGACAGACAATGCACCACAAGAAGAGGAGGAAGAGCAAACAGAAACGAGTCTGTTGTTGTCCCATGAATCACAGTCATCATTTGATCCTCCACTGATATCGACGTGGAAATTCCTTAGCGATTCCAAATACCGTAACCAGCTAATCGCGGTTGTACTCATCATGACGGGTCAGCAATGGTCTGGCGTCAATACCATCACATATTACGGGGTTCAAGTACTCAACAATATATTCAACAACCCCGACGGCAATATGGTGTTGTTCCTAAGTTGCTTGATTTCCACAGTCAATGTGTTTGTATCCGTTGGTGTTGCTCCTTTGATTGACAAATGGGGTAGAAAACCCTTGTTGATGGCCAGTGTGACTATCTGCGGGCTCAGTGCTCTTTCATTGGCTATTGGTATACCCACCAAGAGCGACGCTGTTGTCGTAACAGCGTTCTTTTCATTCATCGTAGGGTTTGGCATTGGTCTTGGTCCAATTCCGTTCTTGATGATCAGTGAGTTCACGAGTCACGATGTGGTGACGATCGCCCAGTCATTCGGTACCGTTATGAATTGGTGCTCCAACATGTCGGTCGCTATGTTCTTCCCCATATTGACAAAGTTGTTAGGGGGCGGTATGGTGTTTTCAGTGTTTGCCATAAATTGTTTGTTCTACGGCATTGCGTTCTACTACACGATCCCAGAAACCAAGGGGTTCAATCATTCAAATGACGTATGGGAGAATTTCAAGTAGGCGTTTTGTAGTGGTATCCCTTCAATCAAGGCTTTTAACAACTGTAATTTCACCTTCGTGTGGCTAAGTAGATCGACCTGTACGCGTGTGGGTCTAAGCCTCGCTCCCTTTCTCGAAACAAATTTCACTGCGTCACCACCTGGAATTCCCGTTTAATATAAAACAGCCAGATGCTGCGCCCGCGGAAATGCATGGTTGTCTCTTTTTTTTTTGTTTTACAACCAACTCTCAGTTATCACTTCACTACCGCTAAGCAATAACCACTCACAACAATGGTTGATTACAAAACTTGGTTGAGAGAGATTGACGACAATACGAAGATTTCCCAATTGTCAATTCCAGGGACCCACAACTCGGCAGCCTGCCACACTGCGTTACCATCGGTTCAGTGTCAGGGCGCAAGCGTCACCAAACAACTAGAGAATGGTGTCAGGTTCCTCGATATCAGAGTCGGTAAGCTCTTTATTGGTGATGATGTTAAGGACTTGCAAGTCATCCATGGCAAATTCCCCGTTAAGATCCCATTCCCTTTGAAGTTGACTGACACTTTGGAGGAAATTTACAAGTTTTTGCAAAACAACAACTCCGAAACCGTCATTGTGTCTATCAAGCAGGAAGGTAGCGATGATTGGGATAACAAGAATGACGAGTTTGGCAAATTGATCTGGGAAAAATACGTCAACCCAAACAAGGACAAGTGGTTCTTGAAGACAGACCTCCCACGAGTTGGTGATGCCAGAGGCAAGGCTATCTTGTTCAGAAGATTTGGCGTCCAGGATGAAAACTTGAAGAAAGAGTTTGGCATCTCGGCTTCGTTCTGGGACTACAACACCACCGACGACGATCGTGGCCAATTTGTGGTTCAAGATTTCTGTGAAGTCAACTCAGCTGGGGACTTGCCAAGGAAGATTGGGTACGTCAAGGATTTGGCTAAGAAGGCTCAAGAGTATACTGCTAGCAAAGATGATAAGTTGTTTCTTAACTTCACTTCGGGTTCCAATTTCTTTGACAAGCAATGCTGGCCAGAGCCAATCTCTAAAGCCATGATTGAAGGCAACATCCAGGAAACGTTCACCAAGGGTGTCGGTATCATTGTGTTGGATTACGCCGAGGCTGAGAACTGGAAATTACCAAGAGCTTTAATCGATACTAATTTTTAGATTTGCTATAGAATCCGTCTGTATTATACGCGTAGTGGTTTGAAGTCAGGGGGGAGACCCTGCAATTAATGTAACTGTTGTCGTCTGTTGTCTTGGTTACAGGAAAGGAGCCGTCTAACCTGGTAGTTCTCTCAATTGCCAGCACTCATGCACCTCATACATAATTGGTGAACACACGCAAGGTGGTAATTCTCCCTGCAACCATGCTATGCCTCATAATAAAATGCTTATTGTTCAATTACATTTGCATTACACAGGGTGAGCAACGGTAGCTAATTGGTAACATCATAGAGAATTGCATGTGCAACCTCTTCAACCCGCTTATTCTTCGTTTGGACTAGTGGAGTGTAAAAGGAGAGGGTTTTTCCCTCCCTGCACCTCTAGGAACGGAATCACTAGCCAATCTTCCAAGCTTGTTGAATGTGATTGATAAGGTCTACGTTAGTGATCATCACTGTAATTACATATTTTCGTCTCATCATTCTACTAACTTCCCGTCCACTTCTAGCTATACAATTTTGTTTCTTATAGGTTTACTAAATAATTAGTTTATCAAACACACAAACTGTTCTTGTATAACTATCATCAAATCACACTCGTCTAAACAGTCCCGCATTGTGGGTGACCCCCTCTGCTTATCTCTTAGTGGATCGCTTCCAGCGATATCGGGCACTATTTCATTTCTCTCTATTCCCGGCGCTTGAGCCGACGAACGAACGGACGAACGAGAAAAAAGAACGCAGGTCGAACCCCAAGATTCAAACAATCAACACACACACACACACACCAAACACTAACTACGTTACATGCTTGCGCCTAGACTAATACGGAATTGCATTCTACGAAAACCACAGGTCGTGGGTGGTTGTGTCCAATTGGTGAGGCATCAGTCGAAAAAGCCCGATTTCCCAGATTTCTCCAAGATCAATGATCCCAAGTTGCGGGAGATTATCGAAGGCACGAACTTCGGCACCGAGGCGATATTGAAGAAGGAAAGAGAAGAAGCGGCCAAGAGAAAGAAAATCGAAGAGGAGAGAAAGAAGTTGGAGCAGGAACGGGAAGTCCAGAGGAAACGTGATGAGAAAGATGAGGAAGAGAGAAAGAAGCTGGAGGAAGAAGAGATTAAGAAACATAGGGATGAGAAGATAGCTAAGGCGAATGAGAAGTTGGAGCTGAAGATAACAGAGACAGAGTCGGGAAAGATCAAAGGAGTGGATAAAGACACTCATGAAACGACAGTGGAGACCGAAGATGATGAGTATAAGTTGAGAATGGAAAACAAGATCATAGCAACTAGCAAAGCCGATGTTGACGATAGTGAGATCCCTAATTTGGCCAAAGAGATCAATGAAACGATACAGAACGAAATTGGGGGACTTCCATCTCAGAAGGCGAGACAGCAAAGCGAGATGGCGAAGAAGTTAACCAAGTACTTGGACTCAGCCCATGATACCATCCTTACTGCCACGCGAGCATTGAACGATGTCACGGGGTATTCCGCGATCGAAAAGCTAAAGAAATCGATCGAGGAACAAGAAGTCGACTTGAAACAAGCCAAGGAAAACGTCAAGAAATGCAAAGTGGCATATGGTGAAGCGATCCAAAGGAGATCGCATTCACAGCGCGAAGTCAATGAGTTGTTGACGAGAAAGCACAACTGGTCGCTGCATGACTTGGAGAGGTTCACTGAGTTGTACCGGAATGATCATGAAAATGAGAGAATGGAAGAAGAGGCCGAGAAGAAATTGGATGAATCGGAAAGTAAAGTCGACGCGGTCCAGTTGAAGTTGACACAGCTGATATTGACAAGATACCATGAGGAACAGATTTGGTCGGATAAAATCAGAAGGTCGTCTACGTGGGGGACTTGGGTGTTGATGGGTCTAAACGTCTTGCTTTTCGTGGTGGCCACCTTTATTGTTGAACCCTGGAAGAGGAATAAGTTGGTGTATGCGTTTGAAGATAAGGTCAAGCAAGTTTTGGTTGGCATCTCCCAAGAGAACCAAGCGGTGTTGGAGCCTATTATTGAGAAGTTGGAACCTACCGATGGTCAAGTGCCAATTTCAGAGGAACCAGCACCAGCACCAAAACCATTCAACTTCAGGTTCATTCACAACACCTGGAATGGTATCAAGGAGATTTTCTGGGACAATTACAACGCGCTAGCATCGCGCGACATTCAAAAATTAGAATTTGATAAATACGAGTTTGAGATATTCACAGTCTCATTGGCTGTCGTTGCATTCACTATAGGTAGCTTAGTTACCACTTTATTTAAGTAGACTTTTTTTGTACATACCTTACTGCAAAAACCTAACATGTTCGTCTGCACACGACCTTCACAGTTTTTTTGTTCAACACCCACTGTTGACGCAGCGTGTGTGAGAGAGAAAAAAATTGTGTTGCCACTTAAATTTTCAGCACCAACAACCAACAACCAACAACCATCATAGACTTTACTAATATTTCATTATCCGTCATGGAAGACCCTGTCCTTTTAGATAACGTCAACAGTGCATTGACAAAGATAAACAACACAAACACGGCCACCGGCAACGAAACCGATGTCTACCTCAAGTTAAAGAAATTGGAGAAAGAGTTGGACTTATTGTTACTACAAGAAGAATACATCAAAGACGAGCAACGCCACTTGAAGCGTGAGTTAGTGAGGGCACAAGAGGAGGTTAAGAGAATAAAGTCGGTGCCATTGGTGATTGGGCAATTTTTGGAGCCAATCGACGAGAACACGGGTATTGTCTCGTCCACCACGGGATCAAACTATGTTGTTAGAATCTTGTCAACATTGGACCGTGAGTTATTGAAGCCATCGTCTTCCGTTGCATTACATCGTCATTCAAATGCATTGGTTGATATATTACCACCAGAAGCCGATTCGTCGATTTCCATCGTCGGCGAAGACCAGAAGCCAGACGTGACATACGCCGATGTTGGTGGTCTAGATATGCAGAAGCAGGAGATTAGAGAAGCCGTCGAGTTGCCATTGACCCAGGGTGATTTGTACTCGCAGATTGGTATTGATCCACCAAGAGGTGTTTTGTTGTACGGTCCTCCAGGTACCGGTAAAACCATGTTGGTTAAAGCCGTGGCCAACTCGTCGACCGCCTCATTTATCAGAATCAACGGGTCTGAGTTTGTCCAGAAGTACTTGGGTGAAGGTCCAAGAATGGTGAGAGATGTGTTCAGATTGGCTAGAGAAAACTCCCCGGCTATTATATTTATTGATGAGATTGATGCCATTGCAACCAAGAGATTTGACGCTCAAACAGGTGCGGATCGTGAAGTCCAGAGAATCTTGTTGGAATTGTTGAACCAAATGGACGGGTTTGATCAAACTTCAACTGTCAAGGTTATAATGGCCACCAACAGAGCAGACACATTGGATCCAGCTTTGTTGAGACCTGGTAGATTGGATAGAAAGATTGAGTTCCCTTCGTTGAAGGACAGAAGAGAAAGAAGATTGATTTTCTCCACCATTGCATCCAAGATGTCCTTGGCTCCAGAAGTCGACTTGGATTCATTGATCATCAGAAACGACCCATTGTCTGGTGCCGTCATTGCCGCAATCATGCAAGAGGCTGGTTTAAGAGCAGTCAGAAAGAACAGATACATGATATTGCAAAGCGACTTGGAAGAAGCATACACGGCACAAGTCAAGACCGGTACCGAGCACGACAAGTTTGATTTCTATAAGTAATGTAATAGTTTTCTATTTCTTTTATGCACAATTATACACTATAAGAGCTCGTAGATTCCGATGCCGGGCTTGAAGTTGGCAAAGTCAATGTGGTCCATATCCAAATGGAACGTATAGTTCCAGACAGGCCTGAACTGTGACGCATTGAAGTGATGGAACGACGCAACCGGAGTAATGAGGTATACCGGCTTGGAGTGCTTTCTGTCAAGCACCTTCTGAACATTCTCCACGTCCGTACCCATGCAATCAACGATATTAATTGATTTCGCATCATCAACCACCGCATCAACACCAATAGTTTCAGTCGAGTTACTGCCCAAGATCCAACTAGGCGGCGAGTAAGTCCTCCACCAAACCTGGACCGATTCTTGGCCTTGCTGCCTTAAGAAATCCAACGCGGGGATAACACCACCTTGATGAAACACGCCCATGAGCACGCACATCGCGAGGTTGAAGACATACCAGAGGTACAACATCCACGGCCGGATCCATTTTAGGGTAAAGTCAAAGCAACTGCACGCGAGGGGGATGATGGGGACTAAGAAGCGGAGCTCTTGGTGGGGCACGAGGGAAAGGAAGATGAGTCCGCTGAGGACTGATATGAAGGGCGTTGTTCTGTGGTAGAATGTGGATGTGAAGAAAAGAAGCCCTGGACCAAGAATCTGCGGGAGGTTGATGAGGATGTGGGTGTAGTATGGATGGATTCCGTGCTGGGATAAGTTGACGTAGTTTGTGTTGTATAGGAGGTTGTTCAACGGGGTTATTGTGTAGTTGGAGATGGTTGTTGGGTCGGATAAGACGGCATCGACGTTTCCAAACATGTAGGTATCGAATAGGATCAAGGAGACGGTGGATAGTAAGAAGCCAAGAATCAAGTACGAGGAGCTCCTGAGGTGTGACAAGGCGTACTTTGCGAGGAACCAACTAGGAAGGATCAAAAACGCAGGGAATGTGACTCTGTTAAATATACCAATGGAAACAAGCACCCCAATGTAAAACAAACTAGCACTTTTATCCAACTCAATTACTTCCTTCTCTTTTGATTCCTGAACATATCTCAAGTCATCAATGAGAGTAACAGTCACAACCAACAACAACGTCTCAACACTATTCGAAAACAAATGGTTCTGGTAAACCAAAGTGACATACGACGTCAGCGTCAAGAAAATAGCCTTGATTCTTTCCGGCTTTGTTGGCAACATCCAATATAAGCACGTATCAGTAGCTATCCAACTCAACACCGCCAATTGCAATCTCGCCAAATACCAAATCTGCAACGGTGTCAAGTTGACATTGAAGAACTTGATGAAATAAAGCAATGGTGCGTATAACAAATACAAAGGTCCGAGACTCCTGGCTGGGCTGTCTTGAAACTCCCACGGTATGTTGGTGGAGTACCCCAAGATTCGACTGGTTAGCACTTCGAAACTCTGGAAATGTTCATCTGGATGGATGTATGAATTAGATAAGGCAAACACAAATCGGAAAACTATCGTGAAGAGATAGAATGTCCTCCAATCAAAGCTTAGCTTGATCATCTTTGGTTGGTTGGTTGATGCATTGGGGAATCCTACGCGTGTTGAAAGTGAAAAAAAAAAATCTGATCACGAGCAATGAGAAAAAATCAGTCACGTGGTTCGGGTTGCAAAAAACGTAAAGGAGGGGAAGACCAGGACATCGGAGTGGTTCTGAACTGGCCAGAAGAGTTTGGAGGCAAAGGAAGGGCTTCATTATGACTAGTCGATTGGTCAGTCTGTCTTCTCCAGAACTTTTCAGAGCAGAATGGTAACTCTTGGGGAGATGATGCCCTAAGAGCCTCAGCTCGTATTTCTGCCTCGAGTCTTGGTCCACCAGCAATTCAACGGTGCATTGGTCCCATAGCCTAGCCCATACTACCGCACCCACCCTTCGCCAACGCTTCCTCATTTACAAGAGATGTCGCAAAACCGTGTCCTTTTATTTTATTTTTTTGCTTCCAGACGGAAACAATGCAACTGTAAAATTTTAGTGCCGGAGTATTTCCAATACCGAAGGGAAACGAAGTCCTGGAAAATGGATAAGAAGAACTCTATGTGCTTGCTTCCAAATTGCGTGAATCGGTGATGAAGGGGACCTACACATCTAAGTCCTGCTCTGTCTCAACTCATTAATGGGACTCTTCGTTGAGTAGACACTGTTTTCCCGAAGACCATATTGCCAGTAGGCCGCAGTGTAAAATTTGTGTTCCCTTTTACTTCTGTTTTTCCTTTAATGGCTCCGAAGTCTTCGGAGTTTTTTAGGGTGCATTGGAGAATGCGACGATGTGATTGGCCAGCTGGGTTTTTTCCGCATCATACAAACGAGTATTATTACACAAACAGCACTTGCAGTTTTTCCCTCTGTGCAACTCAATCTTTTTTTTTTTTCGTTCTTTCTTTTCATTCTTCTTCGCTCAACTCCTCTTGTTCTCATCAAAAAAAAAGAGACACACCTCTCCGAATCAATTAATTTTACCTTTCTTTTTCCTTTTTAGTTCTTCTCCCTCTCCTCCCCATAGACCAAGTAAGAATCACCCATTCACACTTACCCATTTTACACAATGTTTAGACAAGTCACCAGATCTGTTCCAGTCACCAGAACCACCCAAAAGCTCTTTGCTAGATCTTACATCGCCGGTCAATTCACCGGTAAGCCAGGCTCTGATGGTAAATACACCGTTACCTTGATTGAAGGTGACGGTATCGGTCCAGAAATCTCCCAGGCCGTCAAGGACATCTACGCTGCCGCTGAGGTCCCAATTAACTGGGAACCAGTCGACGTCACCCCATTGTTGATTGACGGTAAGACCACCTTGCCTCAACCAGCTGTCGACTCCGTCAACAAGAACTTGGTTGCCTTGAAGGGTCCATTGGCCACCCCAGTCGGTAAAGGTCACACCTCCATGAACTTGACCTTGAGAAGAACCTTCAACTTGTTCGCCAACGTCCGTCCATGTAAGTCCATCGCCGGTTACGACACCCCATACAAGAATGTCGACACCGTCTTGATCAGAGAAAACACCGAAGGTGAATACTCCGGTATCGAACATACCATTGTCCCAGGTGTCGTCCAATCCATCAAGTTGATCACCAAGCCAGCCTCCCAAAAAGTCATTAGATACGCTTTCGAATACGCTAAAGCCATCAACAAGCCACACGTCCTCGTTGTCCACAAGGCTTCCATCATGAAGTTGTCCGATGGTTTGTTTGTCAACACCGCTAAGGAAATTGCTGAAGAATACCCAGATGTCAGCTTAGACTTTGAATTGTTGGACAACACCTCCTTGAGATTGACCGCTGACCCATCCCAATACAAAGACGTTGTCATGGTTATGCCAAACTTGTACGGTGACATTATGTCCGATTTGTCTTCTGGTTTGATTGGTGGTTTGGGTTTGACCCCATCCGGTAACATGGGTAACACTGTTTCCATCTTTGAAGCCGTCCACGGTTCCGCCCCAGACATTGCTGGTAAAGGTTTGGCCAACCCAACCGCCTTGTTGTTATCCTCCTGTATGATGTTGAGACACATGTCTTTGAACGCTGACGCTGACAGAATTGAAAACGCCGTCTTGAAGACCATCGCTTCTGGTCCAGAAAACAGAACCGGTGACTTGAAGGGTACCGCTTCTACCAAGCATTTCACTGAAGAAGTCATCAAGAACTTGTAATCATTTAAACATTATTTATAAACGATTCTTTCTTTTATTTATTCAATGGGGGGAAGGAAAATAAACGTACATATTCTGGAACTCATACACTCTACTTACTCAATTGTTCGAGGGTGATGTTTGTCCCTTCGACTATAGCTACATGTTCAACCTTGTGCACTCTGTCTTCGTACTCCTCGAGCGATTCGCCTTTGATCAAGTCGAGCTCCTTGACCAAGATAGGAGCACCTCTATCGACTTCCGCGATGACTCTATGTATCATGACACCGCCTTTAGTGATCTCTCCGTCCTGGCCCGCCTTCCAACAACGGTCAATGGCATGCGTGCCGTCGAATGCGCCAGGCAAAGCAGGATGCAAGTTGATGATCGTGATTCCTGCCTCCTCCAATGGCTGCAACACAGTGGGGGACAAAATCAACATCCATCCAGCACACACAATCAAGTCTGGCTTGACGTAGGACTCGCTCGTGGCATCGTCAATAGCCCCATTGATCAACAACTTGGACAAATCGAGGTTGAACTGTTCCCTGCGCTGTTTGCGCTCCTCGACTTGGTCCTTCGTGGTTCCCTTGTAGTAGTTCTTCAAGATGTGAGTCTTGGTAGGTATGCCTGCCTCCTCTGCTCTCTTCAACCCATACGCTGAGTCCGAGGACGATATGACTTGTGTGATCTTGCCATTTAATTGGCCGGTTTTTTGTGCATCTATGAGTGCTTGTAAGTTTGTACCTGATCCAGATATTAACACGGTTATATTCAAAGACATGATAAGGTGTGTGTGAAGTGATGGGGGGGAGGTGGGTTGTCTGGCAATAGTTGCAATTTTTATTTTCTCTCTCTTTGGCTGGGTTTTTGTCTGATGGTATCAAATAGTTTTGACTCTGTGCGACGGGTGGTTCTTACGTAAGCTGAAAAATTTTCTGATTTGGTCGCTGCTTTGTTGGTGGGTGTTGCAGATGAGGAGAAGGGAGAAGGAGAATAAATTAAGAAGGGTATAATTGGGTCATTTTCTTTTAATTACATTGTGGTTAGATAGACAAAGATAAAAGAGAACATCTATACTTATTCATCACTCCACCAATGGCCCAATTGACACTATAACCACCTGGTAATAGCTGGAATGGAGATGCCATGTGTTCAAAAGCAGGGTAACCATTATTGATGCGGTGGGGGGGGGGGCGAGATAATGGACATCCCTACACCAATAGTTACAACCCAAACCTCCCTGAGAAGTCTAACACAAACAGTAGAGAAAAAAAAAAGTAGAATGACAACCAACAACGAGGTTCAGTGCTGTCTCTGTGCTTTGCACTGTGTAGGCTTACTCTCACCAAACCAGAGGAAAAAATTTTTACAAGAGAAAATTTTTCTCACTCTTCTTCCCCTTCCTCTTTTTCCTCTTGATTACTTCTTGTATTCAAACCTCATAAAAACAATAATAACAAGATGGGTATGTTGGAATCTAGACCGCCATAGAGGCTCCAATTAGGAATTGACTATTGTTGAGGCAGGGAAAAGAAGCAATGGGACAACTAATTGTGCAGAGGAAAAAGGGGGGAGAGGGCGAGCCCTTTACCAAAATGACCATCTCGTTATATATGAAAATTTTTTTATTTTTTTTTCATTTAGCCACCCACAGAAGCCCACCCAATCAGTGGTAATTAAAATATAGCCTTTCTATTGGTTCGTTCTACAACGTCGTAGGCAGTCCATATACTAACCAAATGTTTTAGTTGCTTTCACAATTGAACAAATCCGTGGTTTGATGGACAAGGTTACCAATGTCCGTAACATGTCTGTCATTGCCCACGTCGATCATGGTAAATCTACTTTGTCTGATTCCTTGGTTCAAAAGGCTGGTATTATCTCTGCTGCCAAAGCTGGTGACGCTAGATTTATGGATACCAGAAAGGATGAACAAGAAAGAGGTATTACCATCAAGTCCACCGCTATTTCTTTGTACGCTGGTATGACTGACGAAGATGTCAAGGACATCAAGCAAAAGACCGACGGTAACTCCTTCTTGGTCAACTTGATTGATTCCCCAGGTCACGTTGATTTCTCCTCTGAAGTCACTGCTGCTTTGAGAGTCACCGATGGTGCTTTGGTTGTCGTTGATACCGTCGAAGGTGTCTGTGTCCAAACCGAAACCGTCTTGAGACAAGCTTTGGGTGAAAGAATCAAGCCAGTTGTTGTTATTAACAAGGTTGACAGAGCTTTGTTGGAATTGCAAACCACCAAGGAAGATTTGTACCAAACTTTCGCCAGAACTGTTGAATCCGTCAACGTCATCATCTCCACCTACTGTGACCCAGTCTTGGGTGATGTCCAAGTCTACCCACAAAAGGGAACTGTGGCCTTCGCTTCCGGTTTGCACGGTTGGGCTTTCACTGTCAGACAATTTGCCAACAAGTACTCCAAGAAGTTCGGTGTTGACAAGGAAAAGATGATGGAAAGATTGTGGGGTGACTCTTACTTCAACCCAAAGACCAAGAAGTGGACTAACAAGGACAAGGACGCTGATGGCAAGCCATTGGAAAGAGCTTTCAACATGTTCATCTTGGACCCAATCTTCAGATTGTTTGCTGCCATCATGAACTTCAAGAAGGACGAAATCCCAACTTTGTTGGAAAAATTGGACATCCAATTGAAGGGTGACGAAAAGGACTTGGAAGGTAAGGCCTTGTTGAAGGTTGTCATGAGAAAGTTCTTGCCAGCTGCCGACGCTTTGTTGGAAATGATTGTCTTGCACTTGCCATCTCCAGTCACCGCTCAAGCTTACAGAGCTGAAACCTTGTACGAAGGTCCATCCGACGATCCATTCTGTACCGCCATCAGAAACTGTGACCCAACCGCTGACTTGATGTTGTACGTCTCCAAGATGGTTCCAACCTCCGATAAAGGTAGATTCTACGCTTTCGGTAGAGTTTTCGCTGGTACCGTCAAGTCTGGTCAAAAGGTCAGAATCCAAGGTCCAAACTACCAAGTTGGTAAGAAGGAAGATTTGTTCTTGAAGTCTATCCAAAGAACCGTCTTGATGATGGGTAGAAGTGTCGAACAAATTGACGACTGTCCAGCCGGTAACATTATCGGTTTGGTTGGTATCGATCAATTCTTGTTGAAGTCCGGTACTATTACCACCAACGAAGCTGCTCACAACATGAAGGTTATGAAGTTCTCTGTCTCCCCAGTTGTGCAAGTTGCCGTTGAAGTTAAGAACGCCAACGATTTGCCAAAATTGGTTGAAGGTTTGAAGAGATTGTCTAAGTCCGATCCATGTGTCTTGACCTACATGTCCGAATCCGGTGAACACATTGTTGCTGGTACCGGTGAATTGCACTTGGAAATTTGTTTGCAAGATTTGGAAAACGACCACGCTGGTGTTCCATTGAGAATCTCCCCACCAGTTGTTTCTTACAGAGAAACCGTTGAAGCTGAATCTTCTATGACTGCTTTGTCCAAGTCTCCAAACAAGCATAACAGAATCTACGTTAAGGCTCAACCAATTGACGAAGAAGTTTCTTTGGACATTGAAGGTGGTGTCATTAACCCAAGAGACGATTTCAAGGCCAGAGCCAGAATCCTTGCTGACAAGCACGGTTGGGATGTTGCTGACGCCAGAAAGATTTGGTGTTTCGGTCCAGATGGTAACGGTCCTAACTTGGTTGTTGATCAAACCAAGGCTGTCCAATACTTGAACGAAATCAAGGATTCCGTTGTTGCTGCTTTCCAATGGGCTACCAAGGAAGGTCCAATCTTTGGTGAAAACGTCAGATCTGTCAGAGTCAACATTTTGGATGTTACTTTGCACGCTGATGCTATCCACAGAGGTGGTGGTCAAATCATCCCAACCATGAGAAGAGTTACTTACGCTTCTATGTTGTTGGCTGAACCAGCTATCCAAGAACCAATCTTCTTGGTTGAAATCCAATGTCCAGAAAACGCCATTGGTGGTATCTACTCTGTCTTGAACAAGAAGAGAGGTCAAGTTATCTCTGAAGAACAAAGACCAGGTACCCCATTGTTCACTGTCAAGGCTTACTTGCCAGTTAACGAATCCTTCGGTTTCACTGGTGAATTGAGACAAGCTACTGGTGGTCAAGCTTTCCCACAATTGATCTTCGACCATTGGCAAGCCATGTCTGGTGATGTTACTGATGAAAACTCTAAACCAGGTGCTATTGTTAAGGAAAAGAGAATCAGAGCTGGTTTGAAACCTGAAGTTCCAGAATACACTGAATACTACGATAAATTGTAAGGTTGACATAACGCGTACTAGTTTATAATTTTCATTTTTTTTGGAATCTTTTTTATACTTTTATTGTTTTTGTAATACACACATCATCTATCTAAAGCTCATCGAAGAAGTAGAGGGATGTCCGAGAAGGAGAGAAGTTTTGTGTTTTTGTGGAGTGACGGTTGGAGTTGTGTTCGATGAGGTCTGGAAATGGAAAGACGGATTTGCGCTTTCGGATGAGCCCAGTGAGTTACATCCAGTCGAAGGAGACCATATTTCTCAAACAAGGTTAGGCATTAATTTAACGGATAGGGGAAACAAATTAACCGATGGCAGGGGGAGAAACAAACGTACAGAGCTGCATTGTTCTCTCGAGAATAAGCAATCATTCAAGTTAACGACCGGCTTGAGAGAAATTTTAATTATAAACATAGACAGACGCGTCATCGGCTGGAAGAGCGAGTTTTGAATTGCCGTGCATCTGGAAACCGGTTGGCTTGTTTCGTTGAGTGTGACGAGAGATGAGTATGTGGCAACTTGGCACGGTTTTGGGTTTACTATGCTCAATCCCCGAGTGGAAATAAGCTTCAGATGGAAAAGAAGATACTGTCTGTGCTTCTCCATATCTTGTGGTGTAATTTTTGTGAAGACCGGTAATTGGGTGTTGGAATCCATATGCACATAATTTGTATAGTGGTGGTGTATGGAAGTGAGGATCCGTGCGACGTCACTGATTGGAACACGGCAGGCCGGCCCGGGGATTTGTTTTCAAACTAAACTAAAACAATTAACGCACCTAATTAGGCAAAATTGAAATGAATTGTCGTCGTTCTTGTTGTACGATAATGTCAACTTCTACAAACCCTTTATTCTTTAAGTTCGCAGCGGTTACGAGTCGTGGTTGATGGAAAAGTCTAGACTAAATAAGGTAGAAAAATAAACACCATGGCAAGACATGACCTCTCGTGAGTAGATGGCGTGCGGAAGACAATAGGATGTTGTAATGTATTGTCTTAAGGACTGGGGGGTGAGAGGGCCAAAAAGCTTATCTCGAAGGTTGAAGTTGAAGTTGGAGTTGGAGCGGAGGGTGGCCCGTGATATCCCTGGAAGAACTCCGTTGAGTTTCAGTTTCAGTTGCTAATTTAGAATTCCGGGTGCAAAAGAGAACAAAGTGAATCTGGTTTTTCCGTTCGTACATACTCACACAATAAAACACAATACCCGTGAGATATTTTATTTTTCTTGGGAAGGTTTGGGCCCATCGCTGTGGTTATTCCTTTTTATTTCCGGTCGAGGAGTTCCGTTAGGCGTGGAATGTGGTTCGTAGATCACTGTAACGTGGAGTAACAATTAAACAATATGGTCTTACTCCCAACACAACGCATGCTATGATGTAATAATGTGACGGCACAATGAAGAGCAATAGAAAAAAAATGTTTGACTGTGGGAGTGTTACATCGTACCTTTTTAAGTCTCTTGTGATGATAAGGCTCGCACTATAAAAGGTGGTAGTTGCCTCGTGGTGGATGGTGTGTTAGCGCTTTGGTAAGTTGCAGAGAGAGAAGAGTCCAGTGGGGAGTTCCATGTGAGCTAAAAACGTGTAGGAAGCAAGGCATAGCAAAGACAATGGAATAGAACTGGAAAAGATGAAATGAGACAGGAGAGTTAGGAGAGGAAGAAGAAGGTGGAAGGAGAAGAAGATGATGACAATCCGGTTTGATCGGAATACAAAACACGTAGTTTAGTAACGGAGAGAAGGTGTGACACATCCCGAAGTAGAAAAAATTTAGTTATGCGAGAGAGCGTGAGTGAGTGTGTGTGTGTGTGTGTGGTGCTCCCCCTTCCCATTATGCAAGTCATTTTACTTGTCTGTGTAAGGTTAAACAGATGGGGTGGGAACAACAACAACGACCCACAAGCAGCAGAAGAAGAATGTCAAAGGGTTAAAATGCAAAATGAGGTTTATTTAGTGCTGCTGAGCAGTGAGTAATTTTGGTGAGTTTATTACTAATTCCGACCGCCTGAGTTTTGTGTCACCTTCTGGGTTTTTTTTTTTCAGCTGTTTTGTTTTTCTTTGTGAAGCGGTTCTTAAAATTCTAAATTTCTCTCACAGCACTAACCAAGTATATAACCAACTGATTCTTTCCCATTCTCTTTCTTCTTGCTACCTCTAATTTCTCACTGGATTCCACCTGGTTCTGCATTCTTCATACTTCATTCTTCTTATCATCTTATCACCAACAATAGCAATTCGCTTTGTTGTTCTACTACCCACTCCCCACCTAACTATCTAATACCCCTTATCCCCTTTATAAACCCCCAAAGCCCCCAACCCCTCCATCATCTCAAATCCTAACATCACTTCTACGTCACTAATCACTATTACTACTAGCATCCCTGCCTAACAAGCTTATCAAATACCCGTTATCCTTCATACCATACCCACCCGTGATTTTTGCAGGCCATGATTCAAGACATTTTTTCAACATACCCTTACTATATGGTGAACCTCATCATATCCCTAATCTTTATAATAAATCACATCTTCCGCAAAAACTATCAGTTGGGCTTGTTGACCATATGGAACATTATCATTATCTCATACACCCCAATACACTCCATAAGCTTAGACCACTTGTCAGTCTATGACTCACAAATCCTTTTAACTTTTTTCACCTCCATCGTGATATCCTACAGCTGTTTGAGACAGGAAAACAGAAGGTCAATTTTTGACAAGTTCACCTATGTTTTAGCTTTTATAACAGCCACCGTGGTGTTGGTGGCGTTTTTGCCCGACGACATGTTGTTGACCTCGACCTCAACCATCAGAAACCAAATCAAATTTGATCATGTGTTTACCGCATTGACTATAACGTATTTGATGGATGCCGTTACCAAATTTGGCTTTCTTTGCGACTTCCCAACCGTGTTGGTGCAAGGCATCTGGACCTACAATGCCATCGTGTTGGTGATCTCCATGTGGTTTATGATATACAGCAAAGACACCCTCGTGAATATCTTGACCATCATGGAAAGAGGCACCGACCGCCAGGACGCTTCGTTCATCACCTCGGTCATCATCTCAAACTTGAACCAGTTGGAGCAGGACTACAAGATTTGCTCCCAGGGCGCCACCTTGTTCCAGGAGTGCTTGCAGGAGAGAAACATGGATAATTTGCAGACTACTTATGAAATAGCCAAGATTATGGCCATCAACTGCTGGAGCATCTTGAACTTGTTCTCGTTTGTCTTGATACCTTCGATTATTGCCGTTATTTACAATAGAAGACAAGTGTTGGAAGACCGTAAAGAACAAGAGGTTTTGGATGAGAAGACAGAATCTGTTGTATAATTACTTGTTATACTCAATTTTTTAATAGATTTACACCCAAGAAAGAATTCTTTAATTTTATACATATAGTTTAATGAACGAACGAGATTTTAATGACATACAAGACACACTTTGTCCACAGAGTTCTGCTTCATATTTGAGCCCAAAAAACTTTATAGAGCCAAGACTATTTTTTTCTATAAGGTTCCATTACTTTTAACTATTTTCTACATTTGCATTTTGCAGCCAGCCAGCAAGCAAGAAATAATAGCAATTCAAGCTGATGATTGGTGAGGGACGGCGATTGCTTACATCGAAAGCAGGGAGCATACGTTCTAGACTGTTTTGTCTCTCTCCCCAATCATTGTTCAGCTAACCCACCTTCCGAGGTTCCGCTAGCGGTTAAACCCTTGATTGTAGCTTTTGTTTCCCGCTTTCTACGTGCCACAGCTGAACATCATCACTTAAGAACCTGGTATACTCCAAACTAGAAACAAGCTTCCTCGAAGTATCGGCCTTCAGCCTTACCATGAAGTGTCACGTGGTCCACACCTCGCGGACCGTGAATCCTTTCTTTTTGGCAGTTATCTCTCCTGACCGTTCGATAGTGCACGAATCAGATCAAGTTCCTAGATTCTAATCTTGGTATTATTGAACCAATTATTATCTGGCAGGTCAATGATAGTTTGGAAAAGAAAATAACATCCACTTCTCTCCATATAATTTTCTTTCCTCGCGTAAACGCCTTCCTATTTGGGACGAAGACTTACTTTTCTTCTATCGAAGGGATTCGTTTTCCCGATTAGGTGCAGATAAGCACCGCGTTTCTGATTTCCGCAAATGATCTGATATCCCCCCCAACCCCGTCTCATTAATCTTATACCGAGATAGGGGAATGGAAGGAAGGGACGAGGGGTGGTTATAAATAGGTCCGGAAAGTATCTTGAAATTTTTCACTTCTTTCTTTTCTTTTTCTATCTATCAATCACCAACCCAATCATGGAAAGATTATCACAATTGTCTATGCACGCGACAGCTTCCGTTGCTCCTCCTCCACGTCCAGCTCATCCTTTGGACCCCTTGACCCCCGCTGAGATCAGACTGGTTTCCGCCATCGTCAAGTCCAAGTACACCGGCAAGGCGATCAACTTTAACACTGTTACTTTGAGAGAACCAATCAAGAAGGCATACTATGAGTGGAAGGAACAAAACGGCCCCTTGCCTCCACGTATCGCTTACTACGTTATCGTCGTTGATGGCGACAACGGTGTCCATGAAGGTATCGTCGACATTGGTGCTCAACAATTGATCGAGATGAAACACACCGACGGCGTCCAGCCAATCTTGACACCAAGTGATTTGCAAGTTACTGAGGAGATCGTTAGAAAGGACCCCGAGGTTCAGAGACAGTGTGAGTTGAGTGGTGTTCCTAAGAACTCAATGCACCAGATCTACTGTGATGCCTGGACTATCGGGTACGATGAGAGATGGGGTGCTTCGAGAAGATTACAGCAGGCTTTGATGTACTGGAGATCCGACGAGGATGATTCCCACTATTCTCATCCTTTGGACTTCTGTCCCATTGTTGATATGAATGCCGGAAAGGTGATCTTTATTGATATCCCAGCTAGAAGAAGACCACTTTCTAAGAACAAGCATTCGAGCTACCACCCAAAGCACATTGCTGAAAAGTTTGGTACTGCTGAGAACCCTTCCGGGTTCAGACAAGACGACCATCCAATCAACATTACCCAGCCAAACGGTGTTTCTTTCCAGATGGACAACAACGTCATGACTTGGTCCAACATGAAGTTTCACATTGGGTTCAACTACCGTGAAGGTATCGTCTTGAGTGATTTCACCTACAATGACCACGGCAACGTCAGACCTTTGTTCCACAGAATCTCCCTTTGTGAAATGGTGGTTCCTTACGGGTCCCCTGACTTCCCCCACCAGAGAAAACACGCGCTTGACATTGGTGAATACGGTGCTGGTAACATGACGAACCCATTGTCCTTGTCATGTGACTGTAAGGGTGTCATCCACTACTTGGACGGCCATGTTGTTGACAGATCCGGTGATGCTGCGACCATCAAGAACGCCATCTGTATCCACGAAGAAGACGATGGTATTTTGTTCAAGCACTCCGACTTCAGAGACGACTTCCAGACCGCTGTGACCACCAGAGGCAAGAGATTGATCATTTCCCAGATCTTCACCGCGGCAAACTACGAGTACTGTGTCTACTGGATCCTCAGACAGGATGGAACCATCAAGTTAGAAGTCAGGTTGACGGGTATCTTGAACACTTATGTCTGTGCTGACGACGAAGACATTGGACCATGGGGAACCGTCGTTTATCCAAACGTGAATGCCCACAACCACCAGCACTTGTTCTCCTTGAGAATCCACCCCAGAATCGACGGCGACAACAACTCCGCCGCCACAAGCGACGCCAAAGCTTCTCCATTCCCCACCGGCTCTTCCCAGAACATGTACGGTAATGCCTTCTACTGTGAGAAGACCACCTTCAAGACCGTCAAGGACTCAATCACCAACTTTGAAAGTGCCACCGCTAGAACCTGGGACATGTTCAACCCAGCCTCCGTGCACAAGTACTCCGGCAAGCCAGCCACTTACAAATTGGTCTCCACTTTCTGCTCCCCATTATTAGCCCAAGAAGGGTCCTTGGTGAGAAAGAGAGCTCCTTGGGCAGCCAGTCACACGCAGGTCATCCCATACGTCGACGAGAACTTTGGGTATGGTAGATTGTACCCCTCCGGCGACCACGTTGCACAATGGAGTGGTGATGGGTTGAGAGGTATGAGGAAGTGGATCGGAGACGGGTTAGACAAGGTTGAAAACACGGACATTGTGTTCTTCCACACTTTCGGAATCACCCATTTCCCATCCCCTGAAGATTTCCCCGTCATGCCTACCGAGATCTTTGACTTGATGTTGAGACCAAGACACATCTTTGCTGAGAGCCCGGTCTTGGACGTCAAGCCTTCGTATGCGAGAACAACAAAGGAGGTTAAAGCCGGTGTGGCTGCTTTGCATTTGCTTGATGATAAGGTCTCCAGATTGGCTTTTGACGGACAAGGATCTTGTTGCAAGAAGTAGAATGTTTTTTTATATATAGTCTTTTTTAGTATTCCATGAATATGATATCATTTAATTAGAGAAAACTTGTATTAGTATCTATTCCACAACTATTCACCCCTTCTGTACAGAATCCGGCGCCATGTCAAGGTACTCGAACCCGGGCTTCGCAAGCAACTCCTGCACGATAGCGAACATCGCATCACTCGACAACCGACACCCTTTCACATTAACATATCTAATATTATCGCCAAAGAAGCTGAAATCCTCATCGTCCAACAGTTCAATGTACCGCGTCAACCTGCTATCCAGGACGTCCAACTCACGGAGGTGCACGAGTCGTTTGAAGTCACCAAGGAACGACGTCACTGCGCCGGCATGCACGTCCAACGCGACCAACGAGCGCGGCAACCCGTCGAGGTCCAAGCACCGGAAGTTGTTGCGGGCAAGGTAGAGGTTCTTCAAATGGTGAAGCTGCGTGAACTCCTGGCGGCAGATCCACTGCTCGTGGATGCTGTTCCAGCTCAAGTTGAGCGTCTCGAGCGAGGCCGGGAACTGGGACACATCTTCAGTGGACCCAATGCGGTTCTTGGATAAGTCAAGGTGTTTTAAGTTGGATGGGAGGTGCTTGATGGATTTGATCGTGTTCATTGCGAGGTCTAGTGTCTCTAGGGATTCCGGGAACTCGATGTTGATTTCTTCGATTCGACAGCTGCGGAGTGAGAGGTTCCTGACGCTGGGTGGGATGACCAAGCGGGCATCGGTAAGGGTAGCCGATAAGTTCCCGCGGAGCACCAAGTCAGTGAGATGGGGAGCAACAATGCGGAATCCTTTCAAGCGATGATCAGAAATCTCCAAGGATCGCAAGGATTGCGGGAGGTTGAACGCGAATGCGTCGACGCCTTTCAAGGCGCGTATGACGAGATGGGTGAGGTTGGTGAGTGTTTCTAATCTGGTCCAGTCGACGTTGATAACCTCGGTGAGCGATAAGCTTGTGATTGATCTAGGAAGGAGAATAGGCACCAGGGTGTTGCCAAACTCACTTAGGTAACCGTCAATTGAGAGTTTGCGCAAACTGGCAGGGAAACTGAGCTTGAACGCTGTGTTTTCGGGTTTTTCCTTTGGGTTTTCTTCGACTTCTGGCGTGTCGTAAGATGGTGGAGCATCGCTGGATGCAGGTGCTGCAGTCGAAGGAGCGTCTTCAGTAGCTGCATCAGCACCATATGAAGGAGGAGCACCAGCCGAAGCTGTGGCGCCGTATGATGGTGGCTCACCAGAAGAAGTAGCGTCACCGGAGGTGATATAACCTACTAATCCTTCCGCAGACGTTTCCAACTCTTGTAAACTCTCCGGCAAGTCATTAACAATGTAGTCCATTCCTCCCATGTCATCTGCCTGTTGCACCCTTAAGAACGCCAAATGCGGACACATGGTCTTTAGCGGCTCCAACATCGAGTGGTACGTGATGTAACTCAACCATCTTAAACTTCCCGGGAGTTTCCACAGACAATAAGCATTCTTTGTTCCCGTTGTCAGTATCGTTGAGATCCCTAGCTTCCTAAGCCTCGACAAATGCGAGATGTCAATGTTATATGCCGTCGTAAGCGCACACTGCTCAGCAAACTCAATATCCAACTCCCTCAACCCCTCAGTCAACTCAAACTTGATAAGCAGATCCTCCTCATCCCTCCTCTCCTTATCATAATCACCATCCTCAAACACCAAGCACACCGACAACACCGTCAACTGTCTAGGAAGTCTACCCAAATACGTCGGCGAGAACTCAATGTCAACACTAAGACACCTCAACTTCTCAAACCATCCCAACTTTCCAAAATCAACGGCCGTATCAAACCCAGCACTCGTTTCAAACCTCACCAACTCCCTCCCCAACGCCCTGCCCGTCTCCTCGTCCTCAATCGCATCCAAGTTGAAGTCAACAAGCGACGTCACTCGGAACGGTCTCTCCAAGTATCCCTCCACAAACGCCGCACAGTACTCCTCCTCGTCCCAGTGCTCAGAAAACTGCACCTCGATCAGCGTCTCGGCGTCGTCAAACACACCGGCGTGGCCCTCGGCGTCGCTAAACACTCCCAACGCCTCTTCAAACACCCACTTCCGTGGCCGCACGAGCGGGTAGCTCCGCTGGAGCCACTTGAGCTCAGAAACACTCGTGAGCACAGGCACCTTGTCGACGCCGCGGAGCTCGGGGATGTTGTTGATCCTCGACCGTCTCGCGACAACGACCTCGGAGTAGAGGACCTTGGCCGCGGTGTTACGGATCGTGGAAGGGACATGGGGAGGAGAGGTGTCGGCGTCAATGAGTGTGACGAGGATGTCGTTGGGGACGTGTGTGAATATGCGCTCAAGTACGCTGCTTGGAAACTCGGCTAATTGGGGCATTTGCTCGATGGTGGAAAGGTTGATAGATAACAGGAGGGATTTGTGTGAGGGCGACGGCAGCTGGATTAATTTTGGCGGTGCGAAAAATTACAGAAACGAAAATCCCGATCGTGGTTAATTGCGACATGGTGTGGTTTTGTGTAATGTGGGTAGAGAGAAGGTAACCTACGGGACAAGAATATTGAGGTCCACGGTCCGATCATAGGAGTCTTCTATTATAGGTACTTATAATCCGCTGGATCCAAAACAAACTTCTTGTCAATTGAATCACTAACAAACTTCTCTGTGACAAAATAAGGAATTCGTGTCATCTTACCGGGGCCCCCAATGATCATAGCATCAGAAATCTGTTTCGCCATTTTATCAATCTCACGGAGACCAGTCTCTCTGGGTATGGAAGCCGGCATCACGATATAGAACGACTCCGTGATGTTGTCGCTTAGCACTCCCTTGAACCGCTCAATTCTGTCTTTCAACAACTCAGCGTCTAGTGAATTGCCAAACACGTGGAAGAGCAAATCTTCGAATAGGCATATCAACGGCTTGGAATCGCCCCAGTCGTAGTCATCGCGTAACTCTTGGAGTTCCTCTGAGGTTAGTGAAGGAACAACGAAGTTTAGTGGCTGGTGAATAATATAGGAATCACCGTATTGGTCAGCCATCTCCTGAAACTTTTCCCAGTTGGGAGACGCATAGATGAAGTAAGGCTCTAGCTGGAGAATCTTGCCCCTTGCGATACATTCCATGATCCAGCACGGTTTTATTAAGTCGATTCCTCGGTCCAAGTACTTGTGACACACAGGAAGGTCCTTTTCGGTAATGACAAGCAATTGCAACTGGGTTCTCGCGTCAATGGAGTTGACAATCTTGCCTCCATACTTCTTGACCAATACTTTCAACTCGTCGATGCTCGTCGAATCCCCATTGCTTTCCTTCTTGTCACTCATAATCACAAATTCAAAGCCATCAAATAGATCAAACTCGACCTTTGTCTTCTTTAATGAAGGGCCCCCTGTGAACGAATGCAACGGCTCGCGTTTCTTTCCCAATGCGTTCTGGTCTCTTGACAAATCGTTGAGATAGTTGGCCTTTATTTGCAAGTAGTCCTCGAGTGTGATGCACTCATCAATAGACTTGTCTTCTCGTATCTTACGACAGTGGTTGAAATGCAAAGTGGTACCAACGGCGTACGTTTTCTCAACACGAGCATCAATGGAACGGGCACGAATTTCCAACACTAATGAGTCCTTGGGATGGATCCAAAAAGTAGGCAATTTGGTGCCGAACTTGATCAACAGCTCTGGAGGCATTTCCTCACTGGTCTTGATCCACTTCCCATACGTTTTCCTTTCAATCTTGTCAAACTCTGCAACCTCAAATCCATTGGCACAAACACAAAAGCTGTAGTAGACACCATCAACTGCACTTTTTAACCCACACATGTAGGAGTTCTTAATGGCTGGAATCTTTCCGATTACCACAAGGTCTAGGTTCTCTCCGAACTTCTCCAAGTACTCTGGCTTGACTTTGACCCAGTCGGGGTTCCTGTACCCGTCGATGGCGTACTTCAGTTGGACATTCTTCAATACCAAACCTTCACTTCGGCTCGTGACGACTTCCCTGATTGCGCGTTCGATGTCCTGTGGGGACGATCCTAATCGCGCATCGTGGACCTCAAACCTGTGAGGCACTGGACGAATAATCCGGTTCAAAATGTTCTTGCGGAAAAACAACGGATAGTTGGTCAAGTCCTTGCCGTTCAAATAAAGGATGTCAAAGATGAGATAGTACGGGTAGGAAGTCTGCTGGTCGTATTGATCAATCGTTGTGAACTGTCGGACACTTTCTTGTAGAGCCAGACTTTTGAGTGTGCCAAACGGAAGGATAGCTTTTCGTTTATAGTCGTATGCCACCATCTCTCCATCTAGGATAACACTCTGTACGTTCCCGGCAAATGCGTTGCGCAAGTTCTTTGTCAATGACCCAAGTTGGAGACTCTCGCCATACAAGAACGAGTAGTCTTTAAGTCGTCTGCTGAACCACTTGAACTCGGACGCGTCTTTATGCATCAACATGCGGTCACCATCCATCTTCTCCTCGATGTAGAATTTGTCCTGCAAATCCATCTTGTTAAACTGAGCCTCGTACTGCGGATCCATATCATGCTTCTTTTGTAGCTTCTTGACAAGCGCCTTGTAGCTCGTGTTGACTCTCCCGGCCAACTGGGGTTTGAATTTGTAGCGTGGGTGCACTGTCAATTCACTCGGCGATAACCTTTCCTCGGGATCCAAGGAAAACCAGAAGGCTTTCTGCAAGTCGTTACATATGGTGAACACGCTGTACCCGTCTGGGTGCCAACTGTTGAAGAACACCTTCTCCATGTTGGTCAAGATCGATTTTTTCAACATGATATGGATACACCATCTCACTTCATGCACTCCCAATTGGTTCAACACTGGTCTCAATATCTCCATCTGGTCCCGCGACGCCTTTGCAACCGTCAACTGGTCCAACACGGAGTTGATCTGCTGCACGGTGAACTCCTTTGGTTTCTCCACGTACGGCCGTCTTTTCCCGATTATCCTCGCTGCCTGCAACGGCAAGTCTCGGATCTTCTTCTCGTCAACGACAAACCTTCGGGATCGCTGGTACTGTTGGTTCCAGTTGTGGAGAATCTTGTAGTCATCCGAGTCTTTGGGGATTTTGTACATCCTGATGAAGAGCCGAGCCAACGCGACTTCTTTGAGAAAGTACAACCGGCCGACTTTCTCAGGGAAAATGAGCTTGGCTGACGGGTAGATGTCCTGGCCAATATGGGTTCGGAACGTGTCGATAAACTTCTTGATTATAAACGCTTTCTTCTCAGTGATGGTTCTGAACTCATTAAGGTTCTCGCGTCGCACCGCGTCTAACTTGTCGAACAATTCATTTGTGAGGAGGGTGAATGTCGGCTCGATGTTGTTTGGGGGTGGTTGTTTGATGTCGTCTAGAAAATGCTTCATCTGGCCCTCGTATGGGTAGTATGCCATAACGACGTTTTGCCAAAGTATAAAGCCGGTGGTCAAAAAAAAAAAAGAAAAATCTTGGGTGGTAGTGCAATCTGACACAACTTTATTTTTTCTTTTGATTGTTGGCTTGGGTAAAAGCTCAAATTGACCAGTTAGGTATTGTTGGAGATTGAATGACTGTTAAAACGTCAAGCTCTACGTAATTGCCCGCCCTCGTCTTGCGAGTTCCTTATTTCCCCCACCACCCGGCCATCATTGTGTGGGGGAAGGAGGTAAGAAAGCGTACAGTGGTTGCGATAATCCCAATCCTTTTTTCTTGAGAAAACCTTGTCTGGGTAAAAGCAGAAGACACCGATGATGTCATTCAAGTGCTGGTTCAAGGTACGCCTGGTGTACAATGGAGGCGTGGATGGGAAGAGTGTCGGTAAAGGGAAAAAGAAAAGAGTATGCAATTAAGCCCACGGGAAATCAGTCAAGACAATGGCTTAGCATGTAGGGTATTAGATTTGTGATAAATTACGGCAATAGCAACACCGATAACCAGAACACCCCCTCCTCCTCTACTATTCGCCATCAGAACAAAATAGAAATTAGTGGATGGACAACGCGTAATTGGGCGAACCTTGCATTGTCGTTTCAAGCAAGGCTAGATGGGTCTCGAATTCGCAGCACGGCTTCTTTTAGCAACCGGACTAAAATGAAATAGCAACTGAAAATAGTTACAGGGGATCAACTCGAATCAAAAGTGTAAAAATAGAAGCGGGAATTTTGGGAAGAAAAGAATATTTTTCTCACGTGTGAAACGGTGTGAACCCTGGTGTGCGAGTCGCAGAAGGGGGTGGTGGTGGTTGTGGAGCCGACGGGGATAGACAGATCGAAACTAGAATCAACCAGCAGGGTAGGTGGATGTAGTGGCGATGCGATGAGATGTAGGTGAAACTTGGTGGCGGTGTAGCAACAGTGGTGGGTGTGAGTGTGTATGAGGGTAAGTCCTCCAAGCAACCCAAGAATGTACAGCCAATATTTCTTAGCTCTTAGCGGTGGGTGGGATTACTAAGAAACTACTCATCCTCGTAGGAAATGTGTCGCAGGCTCTGACGGTGTGCATGCGGGAAGGTGCCAGCGCGTACGCGCGAAGCGGACGGGTAGAATCTCGTCGTACCCGTCGCATGCGCAGCCAACAGAAAAGGATTGGCAGCTCCAGGCAAAGAAAAACCAAACAGAAAAAAATCTCGATTCTGCGGCCCGTTCCCTCGTCTGGCTCGTGTTATCGGTCGGTTTACAAACCCAGACACGTAGATAGATATCCCGCTCCAGTTTACAACGAGGTAAACTGCCGATGGGGCCCCCACCACTGAACACACTTCACTATCGGCTGTGGAATACAGAGAATAATTTCCAGCTTGCTAAAAAGAAATGCTTTACCCACGGCCCCCTGCTCGGGGATGACGATACTGCAGCAAGTAGAAAAAGAAAAGACCCACGAACTAAACGAACGCTCCGTTCTGGGCTATACAAATTCATGTTTGCTACGTTTTTGGCAGACAAAGTATTGCCAAGTGGCTTTACTCACGCTCTCTCCCCCCATTATTATCTCTTCCCTCCATACCAGATAATGGGTGAAACTCAGCCAACTGAAATTTACTTTGCCTTGCCTGCCCTCTATGCCACGGTGATTAAAAGAAATTATGCGAAGATCTCGACTGAATGATGAAATTCTACAGCAAAAAATCGCCCTGTCGTTAAGGGGGACAAACCGACACACATGCAATGCAGTCATGAAAAGAAACTGGCAACTGTATAAATATCTTGAGACATCTCTTGAACAATTCCTGAACCAGATCACAATTTCTTATCGCTGTACCACCTCATTGAAACGTCGTTTCCTCGCATACACTGTCAGATTTCGTGTGCCTTCCTCTCAGAGATTACGTATTGAAAGAGAACATTCAGCTTCCCTGCTAGCAATCAAAAAAAAGCTTAAGCAGAGACAAAGACAAAGAGAATAGTAGCTTGTCTGGGTGTGATCAACCACATATTTAATTACATCACCAATCACACGTCGTCGTCTCCACTGTCATCAGGGCAACTATAATATTACCATCGTACTACGTGGCTTGTATTTTCAAAGGTTAAGTTGTGGGTCTTCCAATTGGTTCCGTTGTCTAAAAGTTCCCAAGGGTCGAGAATTTATCTGTGATTAGGCAACAAGACACACAAAGAGAGAGAAGAGCACCCAGGAAGAAATTTAAGCCGATTCTCCCATTGGATTGCACAAAACAGCGACAAGAATTTTTTTCTAATATTTACTCGTTGGTGGATTACATAATTGGGATTAATTTGCATTATAAGTTTGATACTGGATTACGGACATTTGCTTCTTGGTACTTTTTTTCTTTCTTCCCAACAACCACTTCAACAAAGCCAAAAAACTATTTATATATCTGTGGGTAAAGTCTGCTTTTTCTTTTTCAACATCACCACCAACTCCACACCACACCCTTTCCTCCTCCCCCCCACACATAATGCCGTTCAATATCAGTTCACCAAAGAAGCTATTTGGCGGTAGCTCCTCCGCCTCATCGACCGCCACATCTTCGGGCGAAAAAAACCGTCATCGCTCAAAATTTACAACCAATAAAGAGAAAGTTAGCAACCAACCTGCTGCTGCCTCTACTAGTTCGAATAGTCAGCCGGCCAACCTGTATCAGACCCCAATATCAACTCCGCAGCCGGCCAGTGCACCTAACTTGACGGTGTCCACAGAGAATCCCTTTAACCCAGGCGACACCTCCTCCCCACCGCCACCACCAGCATACCAGAGAGTCACCTCCCCATTAGCTCAACCTCCTACAACTATACAAGATCACGACGGCTTTGCATCGCCTACAGCAACACCACCAGCAATGCCAGAAAAGGATTTCGGCGTTCAATCTCTGCTCGGTTTCTTGACCGGCAGCGAAAAAAGTGGCAGCACGAGCAGCACCGATTCAAAGTCAACCTCCTTGTTGCCCAAAATCAACACCAGCTCCAGCCTCAACCCAACCTCAGAGAACTCCTCGTTTTATGAGATTAACGGCGGCTTATCCCCTACTTTTGCAACCTCCTCCAAGTTGCGCAAGAATCAACAGAACATAGCAGCAGCTTCGGTCTCCGACACCAGCTTGCATAAGCGCACATTGTCCGATCGTGTCAAAGCAACCCCCTCGTCTTTTGTGCGCCAAAGTCGCATTTTTTCCAACGACGATAACGAGTCGACTTTTTCTTCCAGCTCAGTCTCAGGCAAGGATTTGTTGTTGCAAAACAAGCTCCAGACGGACTCCTTGCCTCCAGAGTTCCGTCCTGTCGTCTCCTTGATCAATGCACAGAAGTTGAGAACCTATTGTGTTGGCTCGTTGCAGGTGCCCGGCGTCATGGAGGGTGAAAAAGTCTGGTTTGAAGTTGAAGCCAAGTTGACAGGTAGTGAGTTGGCCATTTGGAGACCACTGACGGATGAATTTGTTTTTGATGAAGGCAATGAGTTCAAGCCAAAGTACATCAACGTTATTGATTCGCACGTGGAAGTTCTCTCCAACCTTGACATCAAGGTTTACCACGACTACCGGGAAGATGCTGCTGTTATGGTTAGGTTCCACGATAAGGAATCTTTCAACAAGTGGATGAGTGCTATAATCCTTTCCAAGTATGAGTATGACAAATTGAACGAAGCATTCACAGCCGTGATCTTGTCGTCGAAAGGTTCCAAGTTGCTGGACATCCACGTCTTGTTGGGTAACAAAAAGAGATTCCCACAATACGAATGGTGTAACATCAGAGTGCCAGAGGTGTCAACCAAATGGATCAAGGTGTACATGGTTGTCTTGCCAAGCGACAAGGGCCACATTGGAAGAATTGAATTCTACCCATCGGACAAGAAGGTTCTGAAGAAGCACCTCATTGCTTATATTTCCGATTTGGCGGCAATCTTCAATGTCTACCCTGAGCAATCAAACATGATTGATGTTAACTCCATAATGCGTGCTGCGGGTGAAATCCACATCAGCAAGAACTACGAGCACTTGTTCCCACACAGCATGGAGAGTGAGCTACAACACCAGGCCCAACTCAACCCAAGAAAGTTGATTGCCAAGAACCACGGCATTTCTCGTTCTGGGTCCAATGACTCGCTTTCGTCTCTTAGCAGAGACACTCCAGGTACTCCAGTCAACCGCTCTCGTTCTGGCTCATTGAACTCTACAAGTTCATTCTTTAACCAGCCATCATCCCCACCTTCCAGTACGGGTCTCGCAAGAAGTGGTTCATTGAACGGCTCTCCAATCAATCCAAACCACGACCAAAAGGGCCACAAGAGAATCAGCTCCACTTTCTTCAAGAGACACGCCGATGATTTTGTGTTGACCAACTCCATGTACATCATGCCAATTTCCCATCCTGGTGTGAATGCTGTGGAAACCATGATTCGTAATTATATCCCAATCATTGATGCTTTCAAGTTGTATGGCCGTCCTAAGCGCTTGGCCAGTGACAAGACTGACACGAACTCCATGTTGTTCGGATTGCCTTCGTTGCCACACTACCAGTACTTGTCGAGCAAAGACGCCGAGAAGGCATTTGCGACCAACTACCGTGATGATTTGGGCTGGTTTGAATGGCCCGAGATTATGTCCAAAGAAATCAAGTCGTTGCAGTCCAGTTGCAGCAAGACTTATCGTGGGTTTGGTGATATTGGTAAGTTGTATGAGAATTTGGACTTGGACTTTAATGAAATCAGTTCTCCCGCGCTTAACTTTACTAATTTTGAAGACGACGTTCCTAGTTTGAGTGATACCATTGAGTTTGGTGGACGCATTGGATCACCTCCAAGAGTGGCAAGCCCTTTGAGTCTTGTTGATGACGGAACATCGTTTGGTGGTACAAGAAACCTCATGGTTTGATTTATGTCTATGATTGCTCTGTTATATTCCTCTTCTTTTTTTTGTTATTTATTCAATTCCTCTGTTACTATTGATTATGATTCATTTATGTTTATAGATATGGCAATACAAATATATACAACGATATTTGTCATCGCTGGTCGCAATCCGTAGATATCTGCGAGACAAGATGTAGCCAATCCAGTGGAATCCCGCAGGTCGGTGTGGAACAAGACCTGATTGTTTCGAAGCGTAATTCAGGAAAACGAAATAGGGCCATGCGTTTATCGGGATTGCCTAAATCTACAAGAATGGAAACATAAACACTCGACGGTATGGCTTTTGCAAAGAACTGAGATTTTCACAAGGAGGCACAAAACCGCAAAAGACGCGAGTTTTTTTTGTAGCAAGAAATTTCTCACACACAGACTCACACAGACACACTCAATCACACGCACAAACACGTCTTTGAAAGGGACACACGACACGACACTCGGGGCGGCACGACGTTGCTGGCTAATTCCTGTCAGATTATGTCGCGCTGTTTATTTTATTTCTAAAGGGATAGGGGACACAGAGAGACGAGAGAGGGTGGTGGTGGGGGGGACGACAGTGCATCGTTTATGGTTGGTAGACGTGGTGAGATATCCATTTGTTTATCTAGGATATCGTGCCATTGGTGTGTAAGCAGAGGGGGGAGCAACGGGTGACCACGTCGATTAGTAATTGGGTCCATCTCTTCATTCCCTCATCGGGCGAAGATCAAAACAACTCGAAACGAAAAATACACGCTACGCGTGTAGGCGTGCTGCCAATGAGCTCGTTTTACACGTGTCGTGTCGCGGCCGCAAACTAAATGCTGACAATGAAGAATTTCTTTTGTGGAGACACAAAATACATGGGAAGACATAGTGAGTGGGTGAGGTAAAGTAATAGGGCATCAGATAATCTCGGGAAAGGTCTTTTTATTAATTTTTGTGTTCTGGATTTTGCTGTCGATGTTCAATCCTGTTCCGAGAACCCAAACGGTATAAATATTGCTTGACATTTCCCACTCATCAAGACTTTTTTCTGCTTTTCTATTTTCCGATTCCTCTTCTCCTTCTTTTTTTTTTCAATCACGCTCCCTTATTACACATCACATATAATCCACCACACACCCCTACAATGTCTGCTCAAGAAACTCCAACTAGAGGTTTAACCGGTAAAATTTCCAACTTAGACGTGTCCACCATGCAAGGCAAGTCCTTGACTGACAAGTTGGCCGCCGACGCTAAGGCCAAGGACGATGCTCAAACTATTGAGCAAGTCAAGCAATCCGTTGTTTCCCCTGCTAAGGAAGAAGAAGCTGACCAAACTACTGAACTCATGAAACAACACCAAGAGTTCATGGCCAGGCACAAGGTCCACAGACACAAGTTGAAGCAATTGGAAGCTGAAGAGCCATTGTTGCAAGAAAATAAGCGTCGTTACGTCATGTTCCCAATCAAGTACCACGAAATCTGGAACTTTTACAAGAAGGCCGAGGCTTCTTTCTGGACCTGTGAAGAAGTCGACTTGAGTAAGGACTTGGACGACTGGAACAACAAGTTGAACGACAACGAAAGATACTTTATCTCCAGAGTCTTGGCTTTCTTTGCTGCTTCCGACGGTATCGTTGGTGAAAACTTGATTGAAAACTTTTCCGCCGAAGTGCAACTGCCAGAAGCCAAGTCCTTCTACGGTTTCCAGATCATGATGGAAAACATCCACTCGGAAATGTACTCCTTGTTGATTGAAACTTACGTCAAGGACCCAGAAGAAGCTGACTTTTTGTTCAACGCCATCGCCAACATCCCATGTATCACTGAAAAGGCCAACTGGGCCATCAAGTGGATCCAAGACAAGGAAGCCTTGTACGCTGAAAGATTGGTTGCCTTCGCTGCTATTGAAGGTGTGTTCTTCAGTGGTTCCTTTGCTTCTATCTTCTGGTTGAAGAAGAGAGGTTTGATGCCAGGTTTGACTTTCTCCAACGAGTTGATCTGTAGGGATGAAGGTTTGCACACTGACTTTGCTTGTTTGTTGTTCTCCCACTTGAAGCACAGACCATCCCCAGAGATTGTTGAGAAGATCATTACTGAAGCCGTTGATATCGAAAAGGAATACTTTACTGATGCCCTCCCAGTGTCCTTGTTGGGTATGAACTGTGACTTGATGTGTCAGTACGTCGAATACGTTGCTGATAGATTGTTATTTGCCTTGGGTAACAAGAAGAAGTACAACGTCACTAATCCATTCGACTTCATGGAAAACATCTCCTTGGCCGGTAAGACCAACTTCTTTGAAAAGAGAGTTTCCGACTACCAAAAGGCTGGCGTCATGGCCAAGGCTGAAAACAGAGAAGCTGGTGCCTTTACCTTTGATGAAGATTTCTAAGATTGTTTTACTTTTGTTCTACTTGGGGTTATCGTTTTTTTGTATTAATGATTTGTTATTTTGTTTCAGTTCCTGTTTAATGGTCATTTCCTTGATTCAAGGAAAGTAAAGAGAATATGTTTATAGTGTTCTTTAGTTTGTATATTAGTAAATTTTTAATGAAGTTGTTAGTTTGAATCTTGACTGTAGTTAGCAAACAGAGCGCTGAAAAAAAGTTTGCAATTCATCATCTCATCAACCACCACCACCAACCATGGCCAAAGGAAAGAACAAATCAAACGAAGAACGATCCTCCAAATCACGTACATCAAACGGACACAAGTCAAAACAGCACCATATCCGCAAGGGCCGTCAAGAAACCGGCGCATCATCCACGCCGTCCACCTCCTCCAACACCACCGCCCATACCTTCCCAGCCAAGCTCGCCATGTGGGATTTCGACCACTGTGATCCGAAGCGATGCAGCGGGAAGAAGCTCGAACGACTCGGGCTCATCAAGAACCTCCGCGTAGGGCAGAAATTCCAAGGCATAGTCGTCTCCCCCAACGGGAAATCCATCGTGTGTCCGAACGATCTCGAAGTCGTTGAGTCCAACGGCGCCGCCGTCGTCGAGTGCTCGTGGGCGAGACTAGATGAAGTCCCATTCAGCAAGATCGGCGGGAAACACGAACGATTGTTGCCGTATTTAGTCGCGGCAAACCCGGTGAACTATGGACGACCATGGCGGTTGAACTGTGTTGAGGCACTTGCGGCGTGCTTTGCGATTGTCGGACATGTGGACTGGGCGGAGTTGTTGTTGCTGAACTTCTCGTGGGGGTTGACGTTCTTGAAGATTAATGAGGAGTTGATTGAAAGGTATCAGAAGTGTACGGACTCGGGAAGTATAGAGAAGGCGCAGGAGGAGTGGTTGGTGAAGATTGAACAGGAGGCGAAGGAGAGAAAGGATATGGCTCAGAGTGGAGACGTTTGGATGATGGGCAATGTGAATAGAGCAGGCGGCGAGGAAGATGACGAGCAAGAAGAGGAGACAGAAGAGGAGGAAGAAGAAGAACTAGAGTATGATAATTTGGGAAATGTTATACTGAAAAAGAAATATGACGCTCTAGGTAATGAAATTGAAGAGAAGGAAGTCAGGTATGATTCGCTAGGCAATATCATTGAGTCTGAAGAGGAAGAGAGTGAGGACGAAGTACAGTACGATAAATTGGGAAACGTCATAGAGAAAGGAGACTTGACGAAGCAGATGGAAGGATTGAGTGTATAGAAGGGTGCAGCAAGTAATAAATACTGCAAGGCTAAGATTTTCAAGAACTGTGTCTGCGATTTACAGTTGATGTGGGATATTTACAAGTTTCTCCAAAGTTTTGAACGAATTCTAGAGGAAAACTAAAATCAACTCAAAAATTTCTGAAATTGATAAAGACAACAAGGGGAAGTACTAGCAGGTGATGTTGTCCACCTCTACAGCCATTTTCGACCCGTCAGAATAATTACCACCTGAGCTGTACCTCCATGAACACTCTTACATAACTTAACGTGATCGACAAATTAGGAAAGAAAACTCAGCAAGACCAAGCTCAGAGTACGGGAATTTTCGGGGAGACTGTGCATGCCGTAGTTGGACGCAGACGCTTTTTTTTGTTGGCGTGCAGCGCGTTCGAGTCCCGCCAGGGAGTTAATCCGACGAAGACACACATCCCAGTGATAAAGGAGCTCAATATGATAACGTAAGAACCAGCTAGTCAGTCATGAAAACTAGGAGGTCATGGGACAAAGGAGCCGGATTCTGCTGAACTCTCTTCGGTCTCCATCCCTGTCCTCTCCTCAAGCGGCACAACTAGTGGGTACCTCTGAAACAGTAAGGCAATTCGCTAAAGCGCAGAATTCGAGACTTCACTGGAATTTAGAACTCTCTGCCAAGACACTCCTGCCCTTTTTTTTGTAATTTTGGCGAGCATTCAATGATGTTTGTGTGACAAAAGCAGTGCTAGCTATCACCGTGCCAGGTCATTTGGTGTGAGGTGAGGTACAGTTAGCACAATTCCACATGTACAGATATCCCCACGCAGCTTCATGTCGGTGTTACGCTCTGAAACCAAAACACACCAATGCGAGAATGGTTATCGTAACCTTTGCCATCTCTCGGACTTGAGAGCTATGCGTTGGGGCTAGATGCAAGACCGTTGGGTGGATGGTCAGCTAAACCCGAGGTTACGCAAAACGTCACCGTTCCTTTTTCTACTGTAGCAGGAGAGCGTGGAAATAGTGGCAGTAGGCGGGAGATTCTGGGCGGCCCACCTCGAGAGAGGTTATCGTGGGGCGCCAGAGATGGGGCTAGTTTTTATTATAAGTGATCCCTTTTTTTTCTCTCTCTAGAAGGAGCATCAAAATCCGAGCAACAAGCTTATCTAGAGATCTAACCTTTCTCCGCCAAACCTGGAGTGCTAGCGGTAGAACAAGGTGTCAGGTAAGGTTACAAGCAGCCAGGGTTAATTACAAGGAACAACAACCGTCTTTCTTAAATCCATTAATTAGTAGTCATCTCGAGTGGGTGACCATTAATTACCTTACGTTCGTTCTTTTTATCACCGATTTGTAATGAACACAGAAGCGCATGAGGAAAGAAAAATAATGACAAACTGTACGTGCGTGGGTCGCTCGGAGTTAGAGATATAGAGGCCACGACCATTGCATATATCCCCACTCTTCAGCACTTTCTCCAGTCGTGTACCCGGTGTTAGCTAAGAAGACTTTCAATTGACACCCCCGCAGTTGAACCATGTTCACCGAATTGGACGGCAACAATGGTGGTGGTTGTTGACGAAAGGTATAAAACGCGGATCGTTTACCCATGTGTTGAGTTGCTGAAGAATTTCCATCACTTTCTCCCTTGTTGTTGTTTCCCCCTTTTTTTTTTCTTATTTGCTATTATTGCTATTCGACAGCACTTCCTTTTCTGTTATCACCAGCTGCAACAACAACAACAACAACATCATGTTTAAGAAGGCATTGCCATTAGTTACCCAGCTCACCACCCCCAAGGGTCTTACTTACAAGCAGCCATTGGGTTTGTTCATCAACAACGAATACGTCACTCCTAAAGCCAACAAGACCTTTGAAGTTATTTCTCCATCCACCGAAGAGAAAATCACCGATGTCTACGAAGCATTGCCTGAGGATATCGACACTGCTGTTGATGCTGCTCAAGCTGCCTACCACAACGGCTGGGCTCTTGGCCCTCCTGAACAAAGAGCCAAGGTCTTGTTCAAGTTGGCTGACTTGATTGAGGAGAATGCTGAAACTTTGGCTCAGATTGAAACCTGGGATAATGGTAAGTCCTTGCAGAACTCCAGAGGTGACATTGCCTTGACTGCCGCCTACTTTAGATCCTGTGGTGGATGGGCTGACAAAATTACCGGAAGCCTCATCAACACTGGAAGCACCCACTTTAACTACACCCAAAGAGTTCCAATGGTTTGTGGACAGATGTATGTATAACTTCCCCGTCGTCTAATCCCCTTTTTTGGAGAATAATTTTACTAACAAGAACGTGACTTTCATCCTTCTCACGTGAAATTGATCATGCGATGATCAAAAACGTGATCATTAAACGTGATCATATTTCACGTGCGACATGGAAGGCGGAAATTTCACGTGATTAGCATTCCCTGGAATTTCCCTATCTTAATGCTTAGCTGGAAGTTAGGGCCCGTGCTGTATGTATAACGTCGTTCCAATCAATTTGAGCAAAATCTGGCTCTTTTATGAAGGCAGGTAGCTCGAATTTTGAGTTGTGCAGAGATTTTGGTGCGCGCACGAAAATTTTTCACATTAATTTTTTCACAATGATTTTTTTGTACTAACACACGACCTTTAGTGCTACTGGCTCCACCACTGTGCTTAAACCTGCGGAATCCACACCATTGTCTGCCTTGTACCTTTCCCAATTGTTAGTTGAAGCCGGAATGCCAAAGGGTGTCGTCAACATTGTCCCAGGTTTTGGTGCTACCGCTGGTTCTGCCATTGCTAGTCACCCAAGGATCGACAAGGTTGCATTCACTGGATCTACTGCTACTGGTAAAATCATCATGAAATTGGCTGCTGAATCGAACTTGAAGAAGGTCACCTTGGAATTGGGAGGTAAGTCTCCAAACATTGTTTTCAACGACGCTGACTTGGACAAGACTATTGGCAACTTGGTTGTTTCGATCTTCTACAACTCTGGTGAAGTCTGCTGTGCTGGTTCTCGTCTCTTGGTTCAATCTGAGATCTACGACGATGTTGTTGCTAGATTCAAGAAGGCCGCTGAAACTATCAAGGTCGGTGATCCATTTAACGAAGAAACTTTCATGGGTGCTCAAGCTAACGAAAACCAATTGTCCAAGATTTTGAAGTACATTGAACAAGGTAAGGAACAAGGTGCTACTGTTGTTACTGGTGGTGCTAGGGCCAACGACAAGGGATACTTCATCAAGCCAACTATTTTTGCTGACGTCAACAGAGACATGAGCATTGTCAAGGAAGAAATTTTCGGCCCTGTTGTTACTTTGATCAAGTTCGACACCG